>OMLM01009888.1:0-10118 GCA_900302695.1 Helostoma temminkii | reverse complement strand
TCAGAGTATTTATACTGCGCTGATTACTACTGTATTTTACTCAGAGTATTTATACTGTGCTGATTACTACTGTGGTGTATTCAGAGTATTTATACTGTGCTGATTACTACTGTAGTGTATTCAGAGTATTTATACTGTGCTGATTACTACTGTAGTGTATTCAGAGTATTTATTCGGTGCTGATTACTACTGTAGTGTATTCTGAGTATTTATACTGTGCTGATTACTACTGTGGTGTATTCAGAGTATTTATACTGCAGTGATTACTACTGTAGTTTACTCAGAGTATTTATACTGTGCTGATTACTACTGTGGTGTATTCAGAGTATTTATACTGCAGTGATTACTACTGTAGTTTACTCAGAGTATTTATACTGTGCTGATTACTACTGTGGTGTATTCAGAGTATTTATACTGCAGTGATTACTACTGTGGTGTATTCAGAGTATTTATACTGCAGTGATTACTACTGTATTTTACTCAGAGTATTTATACTGCGGTGATTACTACTGTAGTTTACTCAGAGTATTTATACTGTGCTGATTACTACTGTAGTGTATTCTGAGTATTTATACTGTGCTGATTACTACTGTGGTGTATTCAGAGTATTTATACTGCAGTGATTACTACTGTAGTTTATTCAGAGTATTTATACTGCAGTGATTACTACTGTGGTGTATTCAGAGTATTTATACTGCAGTGATTACTACTGTAGTTTACTCAGAGTATTTATACTGCAGTGATTACTACTGTAGTTTACTCAGAGTATTTATACTGTGCTGATTACTACTGTGGTGTATTCAGAGTATTTATACTGCAGTGATTACTACTGTGGTGTATTCAGAGTATTTATACTGCAGTGATTACTACTGTAGTTTGCTCAGAGTATTTATACTGCAGTGATTACTACTGTATTTTACTCACTGAGACACATGATGACACACTAAAACAAACGGAGGATCTGACCACTCACCTGCCTCCTGACAGGAAGAGGTGGAGACACAGCAGGAGGTGGAGGAGGGGGAGGAGCCTGGCAGCAGGTGGAGGTGGGCTGTCCGGTGTCAGGAGGGGAGGAGAAGGAGCGCAGCCTCCTGGTCTCCGGACGCTTTGGCTCAGTCACATACGTCTCCAGACGGAAAATACTCACCTCCTCCTGGTGAGGGTGAGGAGGTGGAGGAGGGGGGGAGGAGAGGCTGTGGGCTGGAAGCAGGAGAGGGGGAGGAGAGGGAGAGAGAAGGAGGAGAGCAAGCGATGGAGAGAGAGGGGGAGGAGAGGGGGGAGGAGGAGAAGTGATAAACTTCAAAATGACATTTTAACAGAGGAAACTTCAGCCTCTGCAGGATAATCTGAGTACTGCAGTAATTTTAGTTACTTCGAGTACATGTACTCAGCTGTACTTCTACTGTATCTAATGTGGTAAAGCTTTGTAGTAGTTAAAAGTATCTCATTGAGGAAAATACATGAAGTCACACTGATACTACTGCATTACATTAATACTACTGCATCACACTGTGTACAACACACAGTTTATGGCTGTAACATGCAGTACTCTGTGTACTGGTACTATATGAGCAGTGGAACCTGCAGTAATTATGCAGTAATAGTTTCACTCACTAGGATCCAAACAGCTGATTCTGCAGCAGCTGCTCACCACAATAAAAACTCATGACTCATAACGACAGATAAAGTCTGTGCTGATCCAAGTGTGTTAAAGTTTACTGGTTTACTGAGCTCAGACCACATCCGGTTTGGGAGCTGAGTCCAGATCCCAGAACCCAGATCCTGGTTCCGAATGAGTCCATTTCAAAAACATCAACTTTAGAAACAGTCACTGATGATGTGAAGCTTTCAGTTTCTAATTAAGAAGTGTTTTGATGTTGTGTGTGACTGACAGGTGTGACTGACAGGTGAGACTGACAGGTGAGACTGACAGGTGTGATTGGCAGGTGAGACTGACAGGTGTGATTGGCAGGTACTCCCTGACAGTTGTACTGTGGCTGTAGTTCAGGACTTTCACTGATAAAACGCGACTTGAATCCAGTCCAGCAGTCAGCAGCTAAATAAACTGAGGTGTTTCAGTGTTGCTGCAGGAGGTGAAGGTCATCGTCACCATGTCAGTGTGCAGCAGGTGGTGGTGGTGCTGTGTTGGTGATGACTCTGGATCATAAATAAACACTCTGACATGACTGAGCCGAACAGAACCGACCAGTTACTGGGCTAAAAATATCACAAAGAGCAGATGTGTTCACTTTAAATACTTCAGACCCAGAAAACAATAACAGTGTAAAGTCACTGCTGCTGTAGATGAAACTGTCCCAGAGTCAGTGTCACTGTTTCTGTCGGAAGTTTTCTGGAACCTTCCTAAAAACTCATAGCAGCTGAACACAAAACACAGACTATAGAGCGTCTGGGTTCACTCTGGACCAACACGTGTTACTGAACGTTACTGGTCGGTTCAGACACAAAGAGCTAAACAGAACCCAGCTGATACCACAGAACCAGACCAACACTTTCCCTGCATCAGTACCAATAGATACCTGTTAGCATGATGGACTTCAGTCAGCTCTATAACTGTACCGGACCTTTGTTTACAGGCTGCTTCTCATCCACCAACATCCTGCATGTTACCATTATTATGCAGACGACTTATAAGATAAATGGTTTTATGGTTTTAGTTGAAAAAAGACAAACAGTTTCCAGCAGCTTCACAGTGAGAAGGCAGAGATGCTTGTTAGAGGATCATCACAGACACACTTACCTGTGTTAAACCCTGTGGTCAGACTGAAGCTGATCCAAACTCTGTGCTACACTATACTGCTGAAAGCTTTGGGACACATGAACATGAGTCCTGACCTCCACCCTCCTGGGCCAACATCAGTGCCTGACCTCAGAAATGCTTCTAGTCATAAATTCCCATAAACACACCTGTGGAAAACCTTCCCAGAAGAGTTGAAGCTGCACAGGTGGAACAACTGCACATTAAACCCTGCGGATTAGGAGCAGGATGTCAGTAAAGTTCACGGGTATGTGAAGGCAGACGTTTTAAACAGTTTAGTGTATCTGCCAGTTAGTTTCAGCATCACTCCAAGTTTACTGTCTATAACCCTAACCCTTGAATAAACCATCACACAGGTTCAGGTGTGTTGTCATTCAGCAGCAGCTGAGCTTGTTGCAGCTTCAAACACTGTTGTTTTACCTGCTGTGACATTATCTCACACTGAACTAGAAAATATGTGACATGACGGCTGTTTATCCTGAACACTGAACCGCCTGCATGCAGTCCCACGGGTTCAGGGAAACCTCCTTCCTCCTACTGAGAACTGCATCAGTTCAGAGAAGTCACTGTCCAACAGGACCAGACCAGTGACGCTTCATCTCTGAAACCAGCTGAGACTGACGGATGGAGACAGTTCATCGTTAACCGATGGAGTATAAAACGTTGGTTAGTGCAGCTTTAAGTTTTGTTCCAGAGAAACGGAGAAGCTGATGCAGAACAAACTGACCTTCTGTAAAATACCACAGCTCCTTATCTGTGTGTGTGTTGCTCGTTATCTTTCTGTCTCTGCTCCAGATCACGACGTGTTTGTGGACACAGTTTGAAAATGGAAATAACGTCTGCGACAGACGCAACAATAGAGAACAGTGAGTGCAGACAGTGAGTGAATAATGTAGGTTACCCTGTTCCAATCTGCTAATAGGAAACTCTGTACAGTGAGGGCGGCACAAACAGGCACTTTAAGAGATTAGAGAGGAATGAGTCACCCCCACAGTAACACACTGTGGATCTCTAATTCTGTGGGGACCAGAACCAAACTCTGACTTTTAGACGGAGGATGAACAAAAACAAACACCACAAACTGTCCCTGAGGAGCGTCGTCTTCCCCCACGTCCTCCTATCAGCATGTAAACACACTGAAATATTTAGTCCCAGTACCAGTACTAATACCACACTGTAAAAATACTCTTGTGAAAGTCCTGCACTGAAGGAAAAGTATGAAAATATAAGATATTCTGGTAGAAACTATCAGAAGTGATGATCTTTGTTCGTTCATAGACATGTTTTACATTTTTCAGGCTCATCTTAGCTGATATTCTGATTAAATTATCAATGTTGTTCTGCCTCATCCTTTAACAACTGGAAACATTTTATCATTTAACCTCATATCAATCAAATGGCTGAGAAGCTACAACATGTTCGTATTTTTACACAAGACATAAACTCATTTCCATTGGTAGTCGCAGCAACAGTAGCTAGGCCTCATGGGTACTGTAGTTGTATAACGTTCTACCAGCAAATAGACTAATTGTTTATTACTGAAAAACTACAGAGAGCAGCTGTATAAGGCGTTTTACATCCTCAGCAGAAGCTTGTGTTAAAGACAATATGAACCAGTTAAACTAAAACATCATTCAGCTCATGTGAAGGACAGTAGTATGGAAAAGGTTCATCTGTGGATTAAGTGGCTTTCAGGTGCATCATCCACAGCCTTCAGATACCTGCTCTGCGTCTCCTCAGTGTTTTCAGTCTCACAGGTCAGTTCAGTGATTACAGTTAAATGGTGACACTCACCTACACAAACAGTGATTACAGGTTTAGTTCTGGTTGGAAGAGCTGCACTGCTGACGCACACTGAGTCCACACTGAGTCCACACTGAGTCCACACTGAGTCCTCACTGAGTCCACACTGAGTCCTCACTGAGTCCACACTGAGTCCACACTGAGTCCACACTGAGTCCACCTGTGCAGCCATAACTGGATTAGATTAGAGTTTTTAGATTAGAGCCTTTTCTTTGTTCCTGCTCACACTTTCAGCACCAACCCAGGTTCTGTGACTGGAACCAGCAGAACACAGAAGGAGGACTGACTGAGACGACACAGAGACACTGGACAGAGATAAAACTGATGTGTTGAAAGCTCTAGAACAGCTACTCAATGGAATTTTCAACAGTGACTGTTGAAACTATGTTGAATGAAAGAAAAATTTTAAAGCTCATCACTTATCAACAACTGATCATGTGACACGAGAAACGAAGGTGATGTGGTTGGTTGCTATGGTGACATGGGTGGTTGCCCTGGAAACAGTTTGCTCAGCCACGAGGACATCCTCGAGCGACTGAAAACAAAGTCTCCTGTTCACGAACTTCTGTTCGTAGCAGAATAAGAAGCATGAGATGAATGACATGGAGTCATCGGATGAGGAAATAATAACGTTGTTGGATTTATGTGGGATTATATATGGTGTGTATGTCACGTTAAAATGGGTGATGTGAGAACACTGGGAAAGTACAGGCGCCGTCTCGCGTGTCCGACCGCGTAGTTATACCTTAAGCCAAAGTGATAGGTGATGGTTGCTAGGTAACCGCTAGCTTGTCTTTTAAAAAGGGCGGGATCGTCTGCATACATCAGTCTTTTCTTGACAAATGCATTTCCTCTGCACCGTGTCACAACCCACCAGGAGCCCATCAGAAGCACTTTGTTGTGGTCGTGATGTGTCTTTGTAGTTAGATACTTTCTGTCTATGGACAGTTCCTACTGTGTCCAGCTGTAACCTACAGACACATGTTGTGAACAACAAGGGTCAAAGAGTTGTGGTTGTGTTTTAGCTGTTCAGAAATGAATTGATTACTAATGTCTACCTTGCATCTCGCTGGGTTAGTGTCTCATGGTCTGGGAGGTTAGAGAGGAAACTGTAGGTGGTTAATCTGTTGCTGTTCTACTGTGTGTGTATATGTCCCAGTCTAATACTACTAGTACTACTGTTACTACATCAAAGTGTCATCGCTGCTGTTTTGCTTACTACTGTCCAGGGGGCCGATAGGTTCTGACCTCCCCCGGGTCATCTGTCCATCTCCCTGTCTTCCGTCCGTCTCCACCTCCTCACTGCAGGATGTCCTGCGTCCTGTCCGTCTCTGCAGAAGCTCCCTCCTCTTCCTGTTGGACAGAGGAAGTAGTTGGACGTACAGGTGGCCGCAGGGCTCCGATCGGCGTCTCAGCGTCCGTCTGTCCACCTCCTTCTGCCTTCTGTCCATCTGTCCCCCTTCTTTGTCATCCACCATGATCCAAGATGCAGATTTCCTCCTGTCTTTCACACTTCCCTTCTCTGTCCTCTTCCTGTCTTTCCTGTCCTCCTCCTCCATGTGGGATTCAAACTTTCTGTGTTCTCTCTTTCGACCTCCCTCACTCTTCTTCTCCTCTTTCTTCTGGTTTTCCTCTTTCTGTCCACAGGGTTCAGACTTCCTCCTTAGCATCCATTTGTGTGTCTCTCTGTCTCTACTGTCTGTTTTCCTGTCCTCCTCATCCTCATCCTCCTCTTCCTCCTCTCCTCCTCCATATGGTTCACTCCTCCTCCTCCCTGTCCACCTTTCCTTCTCCTTCCACTTCCTCAGCATCAGGCTGCTCAGACGTTTCATCGCCATCAAATCAGTTCATTAAAAAAAACCCTAATGAAACGTGATGATCACTGTCACTGCTGAAATAAAAAGTAAAACCAGTCAAACGGATCCTCACTCAGTTAATCACAACCTTCTTATTCTGAAATGACTATTAGCTTATGTAGCTAATGTTAGCTCATGTTACTGTTACTATCAGCTTTCAGTGAACTTGTTTGCTACTGCTCAGATAAAACTGCCTAAACTGAATAAATGATCTAAAATGTAAGAATAGGTTAAGCTAATGAAGTAGTTAATTACTTCAGTAGTGATAAATGCTCTAAAACTGGCAAAGAACAAACTAATTAATAGCAAACTGAGAAAATATGGAAATGAGCTGACTAATTGAAACAACTGGATAAAATAAATTAACTTAATAATTTAAATAAACCAATAAATGTATTTATACTGGAACTAATCGTAACTAGACATCAGTTCATTAAATAATATTTATGTAATAAATTAACATAAATTTAATGCAGCAGTTCATTAGAGTCAAACCATAATTAATTAGTAGACAGCCAATCCAGAGGCTGCACAGTCAGAAACCCTGCTCTGATTGGCTGCTGCAGAATCTTTAATCACAGTAACGAGTCACACTTTATCTTCTTCCTTAAGGAGCGATGTTTTCTGAGAGCTGAGAGGAGGAAAGACGATCTGAGAGTCAAACATCAGGAAACTAAAAACTTAGTTGTGGAAAAGAAAATCCTCAAAGCGACTCTTTAAGTGAGAAAATATATCCAGGAGCAGAGTCTGATCTGCGGTCGATCCAGTTCGCTTCTCAGGTGATGAGGACAGACGGATGGACAGTAAACCATCGGTGAAAAGTCAGTTTGTTGCAGGATGAAAGTGTTAGTCCAGCAGCAGAGTCCTGTGGGTGTCTGAGCCCTGCAGAGTATCACTGTGTTTATGGTCCCGACTGTGTGTGTGTGTGTGTGTGTTTGGCTCGTTGCCCTGTCAGCCACACCTCCTTCTTCACCTACACTGTAAAACATTAGGAAGTAAATTCAGCTTCTCTAAAATGATTCGTCCTTAATGTTTCTGTGAAGTGAGAAGAATGAGACCGGACTTCAAATCAAAGGTGACGAACCTGGTTCAGTATTCACCACATCACACATGTTATTGGTTGTGTGATCTGCTGATCTTTTCTCTCTTTCTTTCCACTCACCCCAACCGGCTGAGGCAGATGGCCGCCCACCTTGAGCCTGGTTCTGCTGGAGGTTTCTTCCTTTATTAAAAAGGGAGTTTTTCCTCTCCACTGTTGCCTAGTGCTGCTCAAAGGGGGAATTGTTGGGTTTTCCTTATTATTTAGTTATTGTAAGGTCTTAAACCTTAAACATTGTAAAGAGCCTTGAGATGACTTTTGGTGTGATTTGGTGCTATATAAATAAACTGAATTGAATTGAAATTGAATTACAACACCACAGGATGCAGCCAATCACAATCCCACTGAACCACTTTGTAACAGAAACACTGTTCATCTCTGGTCATGTGTGGTGAAAGACGAAACCTCTGTGCTGCCACCATGACGACTTCCCAGAGCTGATCAACCTTGACAGTGATCTGTTACTGCAGCAAAGCAGAGCACGGCTCGTCAACCTGCAGGTAAACACAGGTGAGACTGTGGAGGAAACAGGAGCCTTGTTTGTTTAGAGGAAAACTGCCCAGGAGACCTTCAGTGACTTTGGATTTTATGTGTTATAAAGACAACTGATTCTGGCTGCACACAGATCTGATGTTTTATCGTTTAGTTACTGATGCTGTTTGTACCAGGATGGAGATTTAAAAGGACACAGAGCTCAGCTTTATGTGCATGTCCAGGTGAGAGACAGTAAAGTTTAGCAGAGTAGAATTAACTTCCAGCTCTACACAGAGGGGTCGTGGTACTGCAACAGTTTCAGTAACCACAGTATCAGGCACAGACGTCCAAAGCCCAGGCACTGAAAACAGATGTTCTCACAGTTTACCTTTAACGCTGATCAGCAGACAGAGGAACAGGCAGAGGTAAAGTCCAGAAACAGGTAAAGGTCGTTATCAGGTTGACAAACGTTCCCAGCAGAGGAACCAATGTGGTCCACATCAGCAAAGTCCAAAATCCAAAACCGCAGACATCATCTAGACCCTGACACTGGAAAGCTCAGGTAACAATGACTGAAACTGGGCTGGTGTATTTACTGAGGAGGTAATGAGGTGAGGTGGACACAGGTGAGGTGGCTGTGGGAGACAGGAGCAGGTGATTGGACGGCGGCAGCAGGTGTAACAGGTGGGAGGAGGACAGGTAGCAGAGCGTTAGCTTCAGGAGCTATAAACAAAAAATAACCTGAGAGTGAGTTTTATTTCTGCTCCAGCTCAAACTGCAGAAACTGTGATGACGTTAGGTCCAGTCAGGAGCAGCAGCAGTCGATGGGACTTGAAAAGCTCGTTCACACTGAACAGATGATTTGGACTGGCTCTACTGACATTTTTACAGTGCAGCTCTGCCCCTCTCTGAGGATGACAAAAACAAACGCACCCTCTGCTCCATCTGGGCCTGACGTGCTTCGCTCGGTTTATTAAAGGATCACAGTTACAGGGATTATGAGCAAATAATAAAGCAGCAGTTTCTCATATCAGGTCACTGTTTGGTTACACAGCAGCGGGACTCCAGCACAGAACAGATCAACTGGTTCAGCTCTGGGAGTTTGATTTCATCAGTCACAAAGAGCCTGTGTCAGCAGCACAGCCGAGTTCAACCCTCAAGGTTTAGGGCAAACTCACTTAGACCTGATACTGCTGAGGTGGGATCAGGACTCCCTGCGGTCAGGGTTAGTCCAGATGTTCGCAGCGGCATCACGGTAGAGTCTGCGTGATGATGCAGTTTCCTGTGTGCACAGAGTCATGTGACTGAAAGGATGTTCAGTAACATGTACTGTGACCAGACCCGTCAGAACCAAACCAGACTGTGACAGAGAAGTCGTGTGAAAGTTTTCCATCTCAGCAGCTCTGTGTTTAAATCCTGTTAGTTAAATAGTGAACCAGCTGCTCCTCCCTTCATTTTAAAGTGTGTTACCTGTGACCAGCTCCAGTTCTCCTCCTTTCACAAACCAACTGTCATAAGATGTGTGTGTGCACATACACACAAACACAGGTCCCAACTAACCCAGTAAGAAACAAGACAAAATACTTGTAATACAAAATACTAAAATGTTAGCAGTACGACCTGTCCAGGGTGTACCCTGCCTCTCGCCCCCTTTGTGCCGGCTGGGATAGACTCCAGCACACCCGCTCACCTACAGGGACTAAGCAGTTCAGAAAATGGATGGATGGATGTTAGCAGTTACAGCTTCAAACTTTGAAGTAGTTTAGGTCACAGTAATAATCAGTTCACATCAACAACAAACTGGACGGGTCAAACAACACAGATAGTCTACACGAAGCACAGAGCAGACTGTTCTTCCTCTGTGGAGGTCTGCCTCTGTCAGGACCCGTCTAGAAAAAACAAATAAATCTTTCTTCTACCATTTTCTGCTGTTGAAAGTGAAGCAGACAAACACTGAGCGCTCGGTAGAAAGTAGTATTGGCTGTGTGTCCTCAGCAGAGGCTGTGGTGAATGTATAAATGTATAAAAATTACTATAAAAATGGATTTTGCATTAAATGAACCTTTAAAAACTACAGCCTGTGGTTTCTCTGATTTCTAAGGGGAATTCT
>OMLM01009884.1:46095-72221 GCA_900302695.1 Helostoma temminkii | reverse complement strand
GGGGTTAAAATACAGGTCCGTGACTTCCCCAGAATGTGTCTGTAAACATGTATATTCCTGTTTCTACCCTGGCTATAATTTTGCTCTCAGAGTCTGTCTCTAGAACAACTTGTTTCAGCTAGAGCTCCCGCCTCCCTTGTAACTGCAGTCTTGAAGTTAATGCAGCAGTGTACAGTCCTTACTTTGATAGGAAAGTGTCATACACTTTATATCTCTGCCAATGTGAGGACCTATCCACCAAAAAACTAATAAATCCACTCTTTCTTCAGATCATAAGAGAATATGAGTAACAAGAAATCATGTGCTCATCCATACAGTCAACCAATCAGCACTAGTCTTCCGGATGCTGCTGTAAGATCTGCAGAAGACAATGGCTGACAGCCAGTGTCTGTGGCTGTGGTGGATGGTGATATAAATATATATACTAAATATAAATGTACAAAAATGTTCAGAAAGTGGATTTTTTGTATTATAGGCACTTTAATTATTTTACTGTGTGCAGCTACAGCTCAGTGCTTCTGCGGTAATATATTGAATTTAAAGAAGTGATGATTTAGTCATTAAATTATGAACATTAGCTTTTTAAATTTAACACGCCTTTATCTGGTCTACGGAATCTGAATTATTATAATTAATATTAAGGTTAGGTAAGGTACAGCAATATGAAATCAAATAAAGACAATACAATGAAAACAATGAGGCTCAACAAAACATAATAGGGACTATGTGACTGACATACACAGCTTAATATTTTAAATAAAAGAATAATATTAATAGAACAGCACTGACAAATATATATAGTATGTACATTGAACATGTTCATATTTTAATCATGTACATCATGAACATGTTCAGCTTGTTACACAAATGTCTACCAGGGAAGCTCAGTCTGCTCTTAACTCAAAATCCTCAAATGCCACACATTCCAGCGCCAAGTGTCAACATCACGAGCACATACAGGCTTCATTATCTGTCCCTGTGTGTTCGTCCTCCTCCAGGGTGGCATGATTGACAGGATTGAGAGCAACATGGACCAGTCAGTGGGCTTCGTAGAGAGGGCGGTGGCCGACACCAAGAAAGCAGCTAAATTCCAGCAGGAGGCACGCAGGGTGAGTTGATTCAGCAGTGACATGGATGTACTGAACAGTTTTCTTCTGGCCTTAGATCATTCATTTCAGAGCTAACATACACTGCTCTGAAAAAGCATTTGCAACCTTTTTTTTTATTATTTTTGCATATTTGTCACAGGTAAATGACTCCGATCACCAAACAATTTTTCCCTAATTAAAAACTCTTCTCAGTACTGACCTCACACATTCACCATCAGTGCCCAGTTTGTACCAAACAGTGGATCAGTTGTCAGTGATATGACACACCTGTGTGGATTTACCCTCAATTTTACATTTACAGTCTGAGACTGGTGAAGCTACTCATTAATAAATGTAAATCTGCCAGAGCTCTCCTAAAAACACAAAGAAGTGACTGATGACATCATGGTTTATGCTCAGTGAAGAGAGGAATAAATCAGTTACTGTACTTCTGAGAAAGCAGTGATCTGGGATCTGTCTTTCTGTGTTTTAGCAGGTTCTCATACCAGAGTTGATCCGTTCAATTATCACACTGTAAATTCTAACTGAAGCTTGCTGTTAGAATTTGATTGATTTGATAGCTCATCTTTGCTGCGTCATCCATTTTGACTGTTCCAAAGCTCTTATTTCTGCTTAAAGGATCCATTTTGTCCCCCTTATTTGTTTTAATTAGTGCAGCCAAAACATTGCAATCGTCTTTTTTGTAAATTGAATCAATTCTAACAAATATGGGAAATACTGTACTGTTTGTGTCGCTGCAACCTTTCTCCTTCCTGTTTTCCAGAAACAAATGATGATCTTATGCTGCTGTGTGATTTTGGCCATCGTCCTCGGCTCATTTGTCTACAGCTTCATCAAATAGAAAACAGGCACAAGCTGAGTCCACCCAGCAGAGGATGAGGCAAGAGCAGAGCTGCTGCAGCTGGTCACAAGGCAGAACCTGGGTTCAGCTTACTGTCATCTCAACTCCTTTGGTTTAGAAATAGAGGCTGCAAAGATTTGCATTGTTTCTCAGTTGCTTCTGAAGAGGTTATGACAACTTGTCCTTTTCAAGGTATTCTGCATTTATATTATATCCACACACTAAACTGGGCTTGAAAATATCCAGAACAGTCAGAGAAGAGATCTTAATTTGACTCCAGGGCTTTCATATTTAACATATCTGCCAAATACAGATTCATATTAGGAGAACTCATCAAGCGCTATATGATGTTAGGATTAAACTAACTGTTAGAGACACATTTCAATGCAATACAATCCCAGCAACAACCTGGACATTAAACGCATCATAAGAGATGTGTAGTGCAGAACTGTTGTGCTCTGTTAGATTGTAGTGAAGTGATAAATCACTAACAATCTGCCACAACGAAGAATCAAAGAAAATGTTTCAAATACAATGAGTGGTCATTTGTATGATTCGTAGAATTACTGTTGCAGTATTTGTGTGTGCAGTGTGTGAATGGTGTTAGGTGTTTGGTTTGTAAGTGTAGGACTGTTTATACTGTTGATTTTAGATCAGCTGAACTTGTACCTGGAAAAAATGTAAAACTGAACCAGATAGTGGAAATAGATTGTAGGTCAAAGGGTCGCTAAGATCTGTGGCAGAACCAGACAAATTTTATGGGACTGTTTTATTTTGCCTTTTTCCAGTGAGCTTCAAGAAACTTCCCCCAATGCATTGTTCATTCATTTAAAAGTGATTTAGAAGGACAAATTAGTTTATGTAAATGTGAGAAGCAGATGTAGTTACATTATGATTGTGTGTGGGGTGACCAGACTTTAGCAAGGACTGGCTATGGGCCCTTGGCTACTCCCTAGAACCACCTTTGACCAAAATATCTAAATATCCAAAATATTCTAGAGTACTCGAGCAATTTTCAGTAGGACCTTTTTCCTCGACAGAGAGCCCAACCAATTAACAACCATTAAATAGAACAAAATCATGGTGAATTGTATGGTATAGCTGTAGTGAGAGCTTAAATGGAACCTTCATGCTTCTGCTGAAAATCAGCAGAATCCACATTGAAACAAAAAGTTTAAATTCCTTTTTTCTTTGTTGTTTATTTGATGTTGATGCACAGCTTTTAGGTCAATTTAGCTTTTTCTTGCTTGTGTGACTTTAGTATTAATGTCATCTCAGTCCCCACTGGGGTCCCGCTCTCGCTGGTAACCAGAATCCTAGCTTCCGTAAAAACTATTTTTGGTTCAAATGCTCAGAACTTGGTTTGCAAACAAGAACCAAACTGGTTGTCTGTTAGTTGAAAAGCCCCTAATGTCCTCTAATTTACCCATGATGTCTCATTTCATTGTGCATGTCTTCAGTTGTAGACCTTGTGTGTCTCTTCTTAACATACATGTCAAACCTGCAAGAATTAATGGGTGAATTTTAAAGAGCTTTATTGCCCCATAATACACTGATCAAGCATAACATTATGACCACCTCTAACGTTTTGGCCTCCTCGTTGTCAGTGAGGGATCCTAAACATTAGAGACACCTCTTAACATAACATACTCCAACTACACCTCTAACAATGACCTTATTAATGCACATGTAGTAGAATTATCACATTTCTGAGAAATAAAGTTTCAACTGAAAAAATGAAACATTTTACCTTTGTAAACGTACAAGTCATGTCAGAGCAGTTGTATTGAATTGTATTAGATTGTACAGGTGGTTATAATGTTATGCCCGACTGTTGTATGTCAGATGACATTACATTAAGAAAGTTGTTATATCCAAGGAACAAGTGAAATGTGATATGCTTTGTATGAGTGCATGACTACTACATTGCCCATCGTCATGATGCAGCTCTCTGAAGTCAGTATTGTAAGTATTGAAACAGCTGTTATTTTTCTTTTATATGTTAGTCTAGTATTTGAATTAAGCTACACTACTGTGCCAATACTTATGCTATCGACTGCATCTGATGACACAATTTATTTCATATTGTGTGTAAGAAGCAATGACTTCATTCAGGGAATGCATTAAAAGGATTTTTTTTTCAATTTGACCACTAGGCAGATTGCTTCAAAAAAAATCACATACTGATTAAAAGATGACTGTATGGCCTGAGAACAGTAGTACATTCTGTAGGTGTTAGATTAGAAATTGAAATACACACAGTCCAGCTTTATTTGGTAACACTGACACTGCCTTGGGAGGTGTTTTACTGTGTTTATTACAAAAATTGCTTTCATTTTTAATATGTCGTGTGTGTTTACCCCTTGTTTTTTTAAGACTGTAGCTTTATGACTGTCTATGAGTTGTTCTTGTTTTGTACCATGGTTTGACTATTGGTCTTTTGCAGTTGCATCTTTCTTCTGTGCTCCAGAAATGCCGATGCTGCACTGCATTCGTTGATACAACTATAAACCATTACTAGGCCAGTTCTAATGGATAAAATGTAGCTGATGTCGCAATAATATCTGGGTGTCTTGACTTTCTACTTGCAATCTGGATTTTATCATTAAATGTTTTCTGACTGCACCTGTTGTGTCTACATGAGAGGAGGATTATCTCACTTTCCCAAACAGGTTGGCACATGGCTAAAATAATGTTCTTAAACTATGATTACAAGTAACACATGCTGGATTTACGTGTGGATTTAAGTGGGCAGCGTGGAAATTTGCAAACCTACTGGTTAACCATGGTTCACTGTTCACCTTTAGTATTATTAGCTTGTGTGACCCTGATCCTGTGTAGCATGGGCCTACCAGCGTGTAGCAGCTTTAAGGGGGCTTACTCTGTTGTAAAACGATGTTTGTAGCTCTGTTCACTTGTTGACGAAAATAAAATTATCCTTATTAATTTTGCTTATGAGTATTTATTTACATTGCGTTTCATTAGTTTTGCGCGTCCGTTTCGCGTGTCCCTCTCGCTCGCCGTATTCTAGCTGTTCGGGTTGAAAGACAAGTCACTTCCACCAATCACAATAGCCATGTAACGTTTTCCAGCCAATCGGAAACAGTTTGTTCAAAGTGCACTTCCATTTATGGACCTGAAGGCACTTCCCTGTAGAGGTGAAGGCTACAAAACGTGTCCCTGCGATCCGAGCCTTTAAGAGTGAAAACACGGGACATAAAAAGCGTCACACCTGTCGGATTATTGCGGGTGGTTGGAGGCGGGCGGATTCGTGCGAATATGGGAGTGAGTACTGTAAAACGAGTTACTACTTCAATAATTGTAGTTCCTTTAAGGTAATGACATGTTATATTGGGTAATGGGGCGGTGGTTAGTCTGTTGTATCAGTATGTGATTGGCCTCTTCACTTGGTTTATTGTGTGTTTGTCCAGTTATTAACGTCATGGAGAAATATCAACCAATAAGGTATTATCTCGGTTTCGAATTGTGCTGTCATTGGTGGTTTGCCAGCTCCTTTATTTGGCTATTGGTTAATCCTGTCCAATTACAGTTGGGAACTCTTTGGTTGATTGACAGTTTTAGTCCAATGAATTCTTCGCCAGCATGTCTGTGATTGGTTTTATTCCCTTTGTGGGCGGGGCATGGTGATGTTTTGCGATGAGATGGAAAATGGCGGCGGTTCGGAGACGCTTTAACTTTATACTATACTAGGAATAACGGCAGCAAAAATGCACTCATAATATATTAGAAATATATGAACGAGGGTACTTTAATGCGACTTCAGGTCAGGTTGAACAGGACGCGTTCTAAAAATTATCTGGACACAACTTGGAAAGCTGAAAGCAAGGAACAAAGCTTCAGTAACGTTAACGTTATTTAGACTGTGACGGTGATAATGTTTATGTAACTTTACATATTCACATGTAATAAGCACAGTAATGTTACTGTAGTTCCTTGTAAATTAACCACTTGGTGAAGTCAGTGAGTGAAATGTTACACTAGACGACTTTTAGAGCGCTGAAAATCGAGATAAAGATACAAAATTCTTTGTTAAAGTTAACGAGTCTTCCATCCGCTTGTTTATTACTAAATGGAGCGATGTGGTGCTGCGGTAACGCCACTGTTTAAAAAGCAGTTTTCTTATGGGAGTACAGTAACATTCGCACTCGTAGTAAATATCCGCATTAGATAGGACAAAACATTATTTTCTTGTGGTAATGGACGATTCCATGGCACGGTACAGCAAAAGACTGGTAAGTTTAATGTGAATTTGTCAGCTCTCTATTGTCCCACTACTCTGACAACGTACCTGGTTTTAAACAATGTTTTCCACACTTAGTGATACTGTCATTTACCTCCCTTTTTAAGTTTTTGTTTGTTTTTCGGTGCTCTGTTTTATTAAGTCACCAAAAATGGAACACTTTACGCTACTGGCATTTTTGCGCTCTTAAAACATGAATGTCTTACTCTCTGTATTGTCCCTGAACGCCCCACCAGTTGACAGCTCAGGGTTACTTTCTTCAGTTAAAGCTGACAGACAAAACAAGCGATAGGTCCTGTTGTGACAAGGAATATCAGATTTGCAAGCAGCAGTGAATGCTGTCATCATAACTAGAGTGTGTGTTTTGTGTACTATGCGTTGCTACAGTGTCTGTCACTGTGTCTGCAGAGATGTAGACCAGTGTCATACTTGCACAGTGCCTGAGATGCTCAGTATTGCGTGAAGAGAATACATACTCTGATATTGTTGGTCTGTGCACAACCTTTAAAATTATTATCTTGACTGTTATCAAGCAATGTGTTCTCCGTGTTGATATACATATGATCACTATAAGCCAAGTTGGAAATGTATCAGTCATCTGCAGGTGTTTAAAAGCAGCAACTGCAACTTCAGTGAGGGAGGGTCTCTGTGTAGAGCATGCAGGAGATATGATGTGACAAAAACAAAAAAACGCTGCAGAAATCAGCTGTGTTTTGTTTACAGCATCTAAGCAGAGCCAATCACATTATTAGAAACAATGTGTAATGTTTATAACCTTGGCTTCATGAAGGAAAGATGCATGATCCAGCAGCAGAAAGCATGATAAATATTTCCTATATTCAATGGTGTTGTACTGAGCAGATCTAACAGTGAACCTCCACCCCTTCACTGTGAATACCTGGAGAATTATCTGTTGTGTTCACACCCAGTCTCACACGGACATTGCACAGACTATGTACTAGGGGACTGGCAGGAAAAAGTCTGTGTAATGTCGGTGCGGGTAGACTTGGTGTGTGCATACAGAACATGCAATTCACCCGGCTAAAGTCCGGAGAAAGTCTGGAGCCCAGTTCATGTGTGAAACTGGTTATAGTGACAGCTTCTGCAAGAGTAGGTATGATGATCGTCAGCACAGAGTAGGCAAGTGCAGATTTTAGATTCATTGTTTGATGCAGCACCAATATAGGTTTCATTGTAACATTAAAATGTCAAGTCACGAGTTTAGTTGGCACTGTTAAGTATTAGATTGTATCCGCCCTTGCACGTTGATTTACAGTACTGTGAAAAAGTCTCAGGCCACCATACAGAATTTATTAGCAGTGTTATGATGGCCATATATATTTATTTCTCAGTTTTTATATTAAAACAACTAGAAACACTAGGTGGTTTCTTGGCTGCTGTAAGCTACTTTGGACTATGGAAGGATCAGTTTAGATCCAGATGAAGCTGCCAGATGAACCATGTCCTTGCCAGACTTTTTCCAGTCTCTCAAAGAAGAAACTCTAAGAAACTTTTCGAGATTTTGACAGGTCTTCCACACCCAATTTTGTCCTTGATTTCTCCATGTTACTTTACAGAGGTCACACTAAATATTTGTCACTTCAGCCTGTTTGCGTTTTTGTTGTTGTCTAATAAAGATAACAGCATTCCCAAAACAACAAATGTAATGGTGGCCTAAGACCTTTGCACAGTAGTTATCGAAATGCTCCAGATGTCAAGAAGAGACACTGTGAGGTAAAAATACATTTCCCTAACATACCTAATTATATAATTTCCTCCTAATAGTTTACCAGTTATACTAGTGAGACTTCATGTCTTTATCCATCACAGCAACTGAAATGAATCCACTCTGTCTGACAGGCTGGCACTGAAGTACAAAAGGACACATGATACCAGTGTAACAGGAAAACAAGTGTTAAGCTTATTGGCTGGTTGAATACAGACATTAGTGGAGAGGTGGGAGAGATTATGGAGCACATGGGGGTTGGGGGCTCAGCCTGGGATTATCCATGTGTCATCTATCATTACCTGAGGCACTCCCGAAGCTCCCAACTATAAAAAGCAAAGTTTTCGTATATATATTTTTAAGTATCTGAAGGGAGACACTTTTTATACTGGGGGAGAAGAATTTAGCTTCTCTGTGACAGCTTTGCCTGATGACGGCTTTCATTCTGATGTGTGTGCTTGTTTTGTCTTCTACTGCCTCATTATATTTTTCTCCTTACGTCTACCTCCATAGAGAGCCGGTACCCGGCGACGTTACCATGACGATGGCATCTCTGATGAGGAAATTGATGGAAGAAGGACGTTTGACCTAGAGGAGAAGGTCAACAGTCAGAGGTTCAGCTCTGACCGGGTCATTCGCATGGAGGGAAAAGGTAGGTTAATGCAGTCAGTGTATTGTATTGTTTTTTCTTGTCTATGTGTTTTTCTTGTCAGGGATATGAGACCATTTAGCACATGTAAATACCATGGATGTTAAAATGCTCAACACCCATGGTATTTACATGTGCTAAATGGTCTCATATCCCTTTTGGGGATTAAAAAACAGGTCCCTGCCGTCCCAAGAATGTATCATGGCAATTTTCATGGTCAAAAACTGGTTCTGCTCTGGCTGAAATTTCGCGCACAGAGCCTGTTTATGGAACAACTGGTTTTGAGCTGGCCTCCCCTCATGTTTGCTGACTTGTTCCTCCGATTGTCACTCAGATGTGCACATACAAACACAGACACTGATTCTGCCTGGCTCACACAAGCGTGAACCCAAAACTGGAGTTTTTGTCTCACTCTTACTTCGCTCACACACACACACACACACACACACACATATAAATGGTAAATGGTAATAATTTGTGAGCCATTCTTCCAAAAGTCATCCAATGTGGAGCAGTGAACACACAATACTGATCTGCTGTGTGAACAATTACTGTGCACTCCATGCCATGTCATCACTGTCAGGAGGAATCATGTAAAACACAACTATCTACAGTAAGTGACAGAAAATCAACAGTTTTTTCTGGGGTTTTTTTTGTTGTTGTTGTTTTTTTTTAGACTTCACATACGAGTTCATCCAAAGAGGCGGTCTGAGAGACCCAATCATCTTTGAGAAGCCTGATGGACTGGGAATCAAGTAGGCATTTTTTTAATTCTTATCTTCCTCATTTCTCTTGTCTACTGAACTACTTCAGGTCTTTTGTGATCATCTTTCTTGTCCACAGACATAACTTGATATTTAAGTTGAGTACACTCTTGTTCTTTAGGATGCCTGATTCGGATTTCAGCGTTAGCCACGTCAAGACATTAGTTGGTAAGACTTCAGACTTGTTCATTAGATCCTTCAACAAAAAAAACACTGTAACTAGAAATGCTTCACATTTGACCTAACATATATAAAAAAAGCAATAAAGTTACAAAAATTGTCCACATTCATGTCTTTATCAATAACTGCCAAAAATCCCTTTCCAGGAAGTAGACGCATGATCGACGTGATGGATGTGAGCACTCAGAAGGAGACAGAGATGTCCATGGCTCAGTGGACACGTTACTACGAGACCCCACCATCTCAGAGAGAGAAGCTCTACAATGTCATCAGCCTGGAGTTCAGTCACACCAAGCTGGAGAATCTGGTCAAGAGACCTGCCACAGTATGTCCAGACACTGCAAACAGAGTAGTTGGTTTGAAAGGAACACATATGAACTGAAAGTGTGATTAGTGTGTTACCTTTTTCTCTCCCTGCCTGCCTTTTCCCTCTTGTGTTGTATTTATCTGTGTAGGTAGATCTAATAGACTGGGTGGACAACATGTGGCCTCGTCACCTAAAAGAGAGACAGAGGGACTCAACCAACTCCATCAGTGTCATGCAGTACCCCAAAGTACAGAAGTATGTCTGTCCTGTTCACTTTTTAGCTTGAAGAATGACTTATTTGAATCCATTTCCACTCATCTTCAAATAAATTTATAAATGTAAATGTTGTTGTGTCTGTGCAGATATTGTCTGATGAGTGTTGAGGGCTGCTACACAGACTTTCACATTGACTTAGGAGGGACCTCAGTGTGGTACCACATTCTGAGAGGGAGCAAGGTGGGCCTTAGCCATGATGTGATAGAATAGACAAAGAAATTACTGCTGCTCCTCAGCTTAACTCAACCGTGGCTTCTTGTTACTGAATGGTGTGGAGAACAGAGTGTGTATAACTGCAGGTGTGTGTTTTCAGGTGTTCTGGTTGATCCCTCCCACGCCCCAGAATCTGGAACTGTATGAGAACTGGGTGCTGTCTGGTAAACAGGGAGATGTTTTCCTGGGAGATCGAGCAGCTGACTGCCAGAGGATAGAACTGAAGCAGGGCTACACCTTCATCATACCCTCAGGTAAACGGTTAACTCACAGCCTCTTACACACAAATATACACATTGATCTTTCTTCATATATTCATGCACATATTCTCTAACTGTTTATCCTGACCTTAGCCTGAACCCTCAGACAGGCTGGACAAAATGTCAACACAACAGTGTTGTCAACCACAGAGAAACATGTTCCCACACTGTTTCACTACACACTGAAGCTTTTCACTTACATAATGTAACAACACATGTATTACACTCAGGTTGGATTCATGCCGTCTACACCCCTATGGACTCCATGGTGTTTGGAGGAAATTTCCTACACAGCTTCAATATCCCTATGCAACTTAACATTTGTAACATAGAGGACAGAACGCGGGTAGGTGCAACACACTCACTTAATAAAATGACAGGAAGTTCATTTTTTTGTTTATTTTTAATTTAATTTAATTTTCTAATTGGTTGAGTGCTGCATTTTTACCTCCACTGCAGGTGCCAATCAAGTTTCGTTACCCCTTCTACTACGAGATGTGCTGGTATGTGTTGGAGCGCTACGTCTTCAGCCTGACCAAGACCTCCTATCTGACACCAGAGTTTCAGAAACACTCTCTGGGCATTGGTATGGACACAGAGGCGTTAAAACTTTCCATTGTTAACATTTGTGTTTGTTAAGGTCTTTACATACCAGGAGCGACATGAATAAACAGTACAAAAAAGCAAGAAATTTGGAGGCATATTAAATGGATCACAAGTATTTACAACAAACACAACACAAAAGTGTGAGTAAAGGCTCTAAAAAGTCGCGCTACAAAAATTGCCTTCACATCAGACCTGCCTGGTGCTCATTCTACTTAATTGAAGTACTGATAGAATACTGACAAGAAGACAAGACAGAAGAGTTTTGCTGTGTTGGTGCAGGAGCTGAAGCTGTATTACGGTCTCTTTTAGACCTACATCACAATGTTTGTGACAGTTGCTAATTGTGCTAACACTGCACATAAGGAAACGGTAGGGGAAGTTTTTAAAGCTTGTTGGTCCAGAACAGCATCTGGCCATGAGTCTGAGGTAAAATACAGTCTAAACATTGACAAAAAACATTTTAGCTCACAGGTGCACATTTGATAACAATGTTGCAGCTTGGCTGGACTGTGATTGATCAGAAATGTCCTGCAAAATTGGTTAAATCGACCTCAATGCAAATGTAATGCATCCATTCCATTGCTGACATGAAATGGTTCATTGACAAGCTAGTGGTTCAAAAAATATTATTGACATGAAAGAAAAGTGCTGTGGAAATTAACTTCTAGTGTTTAAAGACCTTTACATACCTTGGCCAGTGCTGCACAATTAATCTAATCGCAGTTGTAATGTCAACGTGTCCAAATACATAACCACAAAAGGCTGTAATTTATTTGAATAAAACATGACAACCTGCTCTGTGTTGTTCAGTTTGCTCGTTACCTGCACCGCTAACGAAGACATGATCAATCAGTCTCTGTGTACAGCTGAGCATGTGGTCACATGACCTTCAGTGCAGTGTTGAGCGCAGCTTGCATTTTACTAGATAAAGTAGTTAATTTAACTTTATTTAAGTTTATTCTTGTTTTCTCAGAACATAAACAGAGTTTAGTAGTGACAGTTAATTCCTCTGTTCGAATTAATTCTGTTAATGATATATCAAATGTGCGTATTGTTCTTGAAGCCAAGTCAGTCATATCGCTTATACATCGCAATATTGGCCACAATAATTGCAATATAACTTTCTGGCTATGGAGTTAACCAGCATGTGTAACTTTTTGTTAGGTCTGAAGAAGCCATGTAGCTCTGATCCATCCAATGAGCAGGTGAAGGAGGAAGCGGGTGGTGAGAGTGATGAAGAGGCTTCTGAGCAGCAGTCTGACAAGCCTGCAGCTAAAGTTCATCTAACTCCCCTCGAGCTGGAAGGACTGTGGAACCTGCTGGGCAAACTGGAAGCTCTACCATCCAACAAGAAGTGTGTCCCAGCAGGGATGCACAATGCCCCGGCACTCAACGGTCATGTTAAGGTATAATTGGCGGTGTAACAAAACCCTCTTGTATGCTGTTCAAGTGTGTGCGTCCTTTACCTGTTCTTTGTGCCGTTCTGCAGGCTCTACTGAAGGAACATGCCAACGACAATCCCAAACTGTCCTACACAGGAAAACCCATCGTCAAGTGGCCAAAGAGGGTAAGCACTCTTCACTTGTAGACACACAGCATAATAGATATATTATACAGATATAATAAGATGAGAGAAATATAATTCTGCTGTGCATTTAGCACAAAGTGCCTGTTCAGTGAGTAGACATATCAGCCTTACAACCTCACATGTATTATCATCAAATACTGAAGGGAAAGAATACAACTCAGACTTAATAAATAAATTTAATAAGTAGACTTAATAAATATACTACATTTGTGGCCAGTGCTGGTCAAATACTGGATGCACTTTGTTTTGTGTTTACGCCAACCAATACTTCTCTCCTCCAGCCCTCGTGGTACCAGCCTCCTCCTCCTCCACCACTGCCTCCTCGTCCCAAACTAGCCACCACACCCATCATTCCTCGGCCACAGAAACCAGCCTCATCCATGTCTGTGCTGAGACGTCGCAGAGTTAGGTAACATGGCGGGTGTGTGTGTATGTGTGAGAGAAAAGAGAGAAGGAGACAGAGAAAGAGATATCCATCCATTTGCTGTCTTGCTCCTCTGCAGGTGTAAGCGCTGTGAAGCCTGCATGAGACCAGAGTGTGGCGACTGTAACTTCTGCAGAGACATGAAGAAGTTTGGAGGACCAGGAAAGCTCAAGCAGACCTGTGTGCTACGGCAGTGTCTCTCTGTGAGTTGCTGTGGTTTCTTCCTTGTTCATGTGGCATAAATGTTGGACATGTTTTGTAATTTCCACTTTGTTTGCTCCAGCCGGGCCTTCCTCTCTCTGCAGTGTGTGAGATCTGCAAGGAGCCCAATCAGGAGGAAACTGGAGACCCCTCGCTTACTCTGATGGAGTGTTCCAACTGTGCACAGATAGTCCATCCCGCCTGCCTCACGGTACAACACTCACTAACACTTGGGTCAAAAACTGTTCTCCATAAAGAGTGTCTCATATATAACCCCACAACAGTGTCAGAGGTTGATAATGAATCGACACTCCTTTCCCTTTTCACTAAACCTTTTCCAAAACGTAGTGTTTTGTTTGTCAAATTATTATATAATTTTTCTATTAATTTGAGTTATGGATTGTACTGAGAGGAGAGCATGTGTTCTGTTTTATTGTTGTTTTGTGGAAAATTAGGATCTGCTGAGGTAGAGGAGTCAGCTGCTCAGTCAGGTAGAATGGAGACAGGTTTGCGTGACTCTCTTAGCAGTGACAGGCTGTATCACAGCAGTGACAATTGAACAATGACATGGCAAAAGCTGAGTGCCAAATATATCTGAAACTGGTCTGCCATGGTGGCACAACTAGACGACTATAGAAATGAGCGTTTTTTGAGAGACACAGCAGAAGTCCACTCTGGCCCACTTGCATGGTGGAAGCAAAGTGGAGACTACTACTCTTAACTGGCATCTACACGCAGCTTCACGCTGCCTTTGGGCACTGGTGTTATCTGACCATTTAAACCTGTGTGATTTTCAAAGGCTGGATACATTGTATCAGTCAAGCAGGACGAGAGAAGCTTTCTTTTACAATTTATTGTGGTTTATCCTATTGGAAAGAAATTGTGCCAATAGCAGTTAGGAGTACTGCTAGAAATAATTTTACTCAATTCACTGTTATTTATGTAACGCCAAATCATCAAGACACTTCACATATTAAGGTCAGATCATTACAAGGTTATTTAGAGAACCCAAGAAATCCCCCATTAGCAAGCACTGGGCAACTGTGGAGAGGAAAAACTGCCTTTAACGGAAGAAACCTCCAGCAGATCCAGGCTCACGCTGGGTGGCCATCTGACTTGACTGGTTGAGGTGAATAAACGTGTACAGATAAAGGAGGAGGAGCAAAGACAGAAAGGAACAGCAGAGCATTAACAATGATGGACAAAAACAGACTGCCTGCCTGTTCCTTGTTGTTGTTATTGGTTGTGTGATCTGCTGTTCTTTTCTCTCTTTCTCTCTTTCTTTCCACTCACCCCAACCTCCAACCGGCTGAGGCAGATGGTCGCCCACCTTCAGCCTGGTTCTGCTGGAGGTTTCTTCCTTTCTTAAAAAGGGAGTTTTTCCTCTCCACTGTTGCCTAGTGCTTGCTCAAAGGGGATTTGTTGGTTTTTCCTTATTATTTAGTTGTATTGTAAGGTCTTAAACCTTACATTGTAAAGGACCTTAAGATGACTTTTGTTGTAATTTGGCGCTATATAAATAAACTTAAATTGAATTAAATTAAGAGTGCAGCTTTGACCTGGGCCACTTAACCTCATCCCATGGTGAGGACCTGGAGGAAGGAATAAGAGAATGACGTAGAGAGAGAGAGAGAGAGAGAGAGAGAGGCAAACAGCCTGTCTGCTTAAGAGAGGGAAAAAAAGTCATGCATTGTGTTTTGCTGATCCTTTGTCTGCTTCTGTCCCCACAGATTCAAGGTGAAGGAGTAGTGAATAAAGACCTGCCCAGTTGCTGGGAGTGTCCAAAGTGTGTCCAGGGGATCACTGACCCAGAGGTACACAGTGTACACACATCAGACACACAGTACACATTGAAACACATTCTCAGGTTTTCCCACTCCTTGTGCCTACACATATAATAAATATATTACTGCAGTGCCACCTGTGCTCGCACTCATGCCAATAACCCAGCAACACACTTGGTTGCAGTGTGTCAAAGCTAATGGGTTACGTGTGTCTCTTGTTTGTTTTTTCATAATTTCATCATTTTTTGTTTTTGGTTGCTTTATTTTTTTGTTTTCAATGAATTTAATTGAGTTCCATCAGTCATCAGGCAGCGATGAATCGTTGGCTGCCGGCCACCAGCAGCACATCCGTCCCCGCGGCCCTCTGGTCCTCCGGCTGGGCCCCGGGCCCTCTGCTACCATAGGGGGTCCTGTGGGCTCCCAGCAGGATGGGGAGGTGGTCCGCTGCAGTTTCTTCCCTCCTCCTCTTCCTTCCTGTTCTTCCTCCTCCTCAGAGACGCTTCTATTGGTGGCGGCCCCTCTGCCTTCTCAGCCAATCAGCTCGAGACTGGTGAGAGGAGCCGTCTACTCTGCGTACCTCCACCCGTCTGTCGCGTGCACCTCACTTCTTTTTTTCTTTCCATCTTTTTTGAGAGAAGAGACACACCTCTTGAATATTTTCACAAATGACTTCCGGTGAAGAATCTGTTTTATAGTTTATACAAGAGCAGTGCCTCTTCTCTGGCTTCATGTTGGAGCTGCCTTCAGTTGAGCTTGGTTTGTTTTCCTTTTTGATGTTTCTTTTTTTTTTTTTTTCTTATGTCACTGTTCATCATATAGCCCTTTTCCACCAAGCTAGTAGAGCTGTTTTGGAGCAGCTGCTTAATTTTAAACAGGTTCTTTGCATTTCGACAGCCAAAGAACCAGCTCTTAGCCAGGAAAGCTGCTTCCACACAGTGGTGCAGACTCTTTGTTGGTCTAGAACCAAGACCTGTTTGGGGACTTGATTTTCATGTATTTATTACATTTCTTTAACTACAGTGTTATTGAAACCATCAAAGCTGATGTGATGCTAAAGCTAACAAAGGCTAACACTAGCATCCTACATTGTGTGTAGGTGAAAACAGTTCAGATTTGGGAGTTGATCCAACTCTGAACCAGCAAAAACTGTGCCTGGTTGTAAGTTAGGACATTAAACTGCTGTCCAGCAAAATCACTCTATTCTACAAAGCTGACCTTTTAAGGGTTTTATTGCTGGAAGGAAAAAGAAAACAATGCAAAGGTCCACACAGTGTACAAGTGGAAGATCACAAGTATTTAGACACTTTTCTAACCCTGAGCTTTGAGTTGTCTTGCACCAATATAGAAAGAACTGTGTAAAAAATAGAACTCTTTAATACGTAGTGCCCAAAGTGTATGGTTTCTAAACTAATTGGACACTTGATGTTTCTGGGCAGCTGTGTTCTGTTCATGCAGACATGAACACATGGCTCGGAATTAACTGACAATTGTTTTTTTGTCAGAGGTGGAGGCGTCTGTCGATATGCTGAAAAAAAATATAAAATGTAAATTTCTTTAGTATGCTAACAAACTTCCAATATTACACAAACTTACTGAATCAAACATGTACGAACTAGAACCATGATTCACACTTTCATGTGTGAAAGCATCCATTAACAGCACAGAATATTTCAAATATTGCCACCTTATCTTGAACCTCTAAAACTCCTGGCTTAAACAGGCTGTATCCCACACATGGTTCTTTCTATATTGATGCAAGCATTCAAGATAAAGCTGAGACTTCACACTTTAATGCTTATTATGAATCTATTTATTTCAAACTGAATCAAAGAATATCACTTGTAAATGTCTTAATAGTTAGTGTGGACTATATATGCTGGAAGGCTTTCCAGATGTTTGTTCACTGAGTGTTCACTCACTTACATCTGAGTGTTCCCAGTGCTCTGGTGGACACATTAGGCTGAGTGATGTTAGGGAAGCTGATCCACTGATCCACTGTGGAGCTTCTATTATGGTACAGTGCACTGTTTGTAATGAAGACGTTCAGACTGTGATCTTATGCAGATAAATATCTATGACTTTATGTATCAGACTTGCTTTATATCATACTGCAGTGCATTACATAAAGAGGAGGTCATAATGTTTTGGCCACCCTGCACTCCAGTAGGACTCCACCACCCACAATGACTTCAGTAATAAACATATAGTAGAATTATCACCTTTCAGACAGTTTGAACTTAAAAAGTGAGAAATTATAACATTGTAAAAGTAAAATCACAGCAGAGCTGCTGTATTGGATTACCTTGGATTTTACAAGTGTACCTATAAAAGTGGCCAGTGAGTGTAGTTGCTATTGTTACAGCTGAACTAGTTACACCCAAGGTACCAAGGTTGTAAGATTATGTGTTATCTTTGTTTCCTTTGGTTTGGTCTGTGGTGTGAGCATGATGTGTGTCAGCAAAGGCTACACTACATTACTGCACGTTACTCCCCTTGTTTTGTGGCTCATTATACTATATATTTTTATATATATATATATATATACATAACTTACCCTGTATTCAGTGTTACTGAGACCTCAGTGGTGGATAGTTACTAATTACATTTACTTAAGCAGACATGTTGACAGGATGGGAGATGTCAGGGAATGTTAGATGGCTACTGTTGGTTATATAGAGAAACTACCAAGACATTTCAAAATCTACTTATTAGTGGTGTGCTGAGAACAGTTGTCACTACAGATGTAATAGATAATTTGGATGAAAACTTTAAAAAAATCCAATCTCTATGAAATAGCTACATTTGAAAAGGGGTGTTGTGCTTGTTTAAACATACACCAATCAGGCATAACATTATCACCTGTACAATCTCTTACAATCCTATATGACAGCTCTGACACAAATTCTACATTTACGTTGTATTAAGTTGTAATTTTTCAGTTTTAAGTTGAAACTGTCTGAATTGTCACATTTCTGACAGTTCTGCTGTATTAGATAGCATTAGATTGTACAGTTGGTCATGATATGCCTGATCAGTGTATGTCTGATAATGTTAATAGATAAAAGCACGGGGTTCAGTTGTGTATAAACGCTTCCTTTAAGCCTCAGTTAAATGTGTTGATCTTTCAGTGGAGATCTGTATGAAGCATATTTTTTCTTAGGATTTCAGATCAATTACTTGCTTGTAAGTGATAAATTTAACAGTATTTGAACATCTGCATATCATAACAGCAGCTTCTGTCCACAAACATTGTCAGTGTAATTAACGCTTGTGGACATTGTCATTCAAAAACCCTGATAATGTGAAACCAGATCTGTCAGAATGCCAGAGAGTCAGCCTTAGGCTTTCTAAGATGCAGCAGTCGGTTCCTTAAGACACTTCTGATGTGTGGTTTCCTCTTCCTCCAGCAGTCTAAAGACAAAGGTGAAGGCCACCCAGTGGTGAGTGTACCTCTGGATGTTAAGTTTATTTCTAAATGCCCCTTTCATTGAAGGCTTTGTAACAGCTGCTGTCTATGTCTGTAGTCCCTCACACTGTCTGCATGATGTCTGTCATCTTCTCATAATTCCTACCTTTCCTTTCATTTTCCCTCTTTCATGTCCAGAAGCGGAAATCTTCCTCCCTCCTGGATGCTCGGATGGCAAAGATTTACAGACAGCAGAGACACAGCCGTGATGGGGAAGACTCCGGCAGCGATGACGATGATGAAGGTTGGTTTGTTGAACAGCCTCAAGCATACTGTCGATGGGTCTTGGTGTGATCACCTTATTTTGACCTCAGCGATCCTCCATCTCTGCAGCTTCTCAGAGAAGGAAGATGGCACTCTATGCCCGAGGGGGGGGCCACTCTTCCAAGAGAGGCTTTGGAACCAACAAGAGAGGCCCACTGAGAGGAGCCTTGGCCCCGAAAGGAACCAGAGGAGGCCTCATGACTCCCGGCTCCTCCTCTGTACTCAAGCTAAAGCGAGGTGTGGGTGTGAGGGAGGGTGGACGCAGGGGGCGGGGGCCTAAAGTGCGGGGAGGATCCAAAATGCAGCGAAGAGGAGACGACTCTGAGGAGTCAGATGAAGATGATGACGAAGAGGAGGAGGAGGAAGAGGAGGATAGCGAAGATGGAGACAAAGAACGACATCATCGTCAATGCAGGAAGAGACGCAGGACAGACGATGATAATGAGGAGGACAGCGAAGGACAGGAGTTTGACCCTGAGGAGGAGGAGATGGACACACTTGAAGATGAAGAGGAGGAGGAGGAAGAGGAGGAGGAGGACATGGAAGAGGACGGGCGCTGGGATTCAGACCGAGAGCCCCCAGTCCTCCTAGTGTCTGATCTGAGTGATGACCTCCTAAGTGGCTCCTACCTGACTGTCACTCTACAGCGGCCCCACAAGGCCAAAAGGCAGCCTGGTAAGACAGTGTCATACATTTAAATATGGTCAGACAACTAAAGCGTAGTACTTTATATATCAGTGTTCCTTAATGAAAGAGTTCAACTTCAGCAGAGATGTTGTTTCTGGTCAGGCTCCATAGTTCCAAAGCTGGAAGCAGCCATGGGCCCGAGGACGGCGTCAGTGGGTGCAGGTGGTCAGCAGGGCTTCGTCCAAAGAAAGACGGCTCTGTCCAAGTCTTCACGAACCAGGAGCACTGACAGCACAGCTGACAGTGGAGGTCCGAGAGGGCCTGGCAGGTACAAGCTGTTACTGGGTTATTTAATCACAATACCATTCATGTGTTTCTTCTTTACAACAACACGCTCGTTTTTGGGTCACGCATACTAGATGAGGAAGCGTTAATACTCAGGCGAGCATTCAGGCATGAAAGACAGGTCTTTGCACATAATGTATATGGATAATACATTATCTCTCTATATAGATGATATTTGACTGAGCCGTACAGATTCTCAGGCAATGGCATCTAACACAGGACATCACACAGCCACATCCTCACTGTCCTAGTTACTGGGGAATGGTAATAATATATTTAATAAACTGTGACCACAAGTTACCAGTTTTAACAGAATTTGGATAGTTCATTGTGACACATTCTACATATGAAAATCAGTGTTACAGTATTGAGGGTTTGTCAGTATGAATGTGTAATGTAAGTATATGTATGTAAAAGAAATGTTAAAGTACATTCACAAACGTCACTGTTTACACAAACCCCATTTGACACTTTGTTGGTTATTTTTAAGGCCTCGCCTGCGGGGTAACCATGGCGACAGAGGCACTAGAGATCGTACAGCGTCTTCTTCAGAAGAGGAGGCTGCCGCTCCTTCTTTCTCCTCCTCTCTCTCACCTCCGTCCCTGCTGTCTCTACCAACCTTTAAGGACGTGGGCAGCGAACGGGGAGGGGAGAAGGAGGTGTGGGTGTCTGTGTTCAGATACTTGACCAGAGCTGAACTACTGGCCTGCATGACCGTCTGCAAGGCCTGGTACAAGTGGTACGTGTGCACACGCAAAGCAGCAACATGCAGTTTGTGTGTTTGACCTTGTCCTCTCCTGCTGTTACCCAGCTTGTGATTAAACCAGTCCTGTCTCACTGTCCCGTGCAGGAGCTGCGACAAACGTCTGTGGAGCCATGTGGACGTGAGCCGGTGCAGCTCTCTCAGTAACCCGGCCCTGGCATGCATCATCAAACGCCAACCCTTCTCTCTGGACCTGTCCTGGACCACTCTGGCCAAGAGACAGCTCAACTGTCTGCTCACCAGACTCCCAGGTACAAACACACACACACACACACACAGTCTGTACATGTGTCTTTCTGTCCGCTCTCTCACAACATCTGCTTGTGTGTGTCCTCAGGTCTGAGAGAGCTGAGGGTGACTGGTCTGTCCTGGTCCTGCCTGTCAGCCTTGGTCTCTCCCACTCTGCCTTGCCTGCGGCTCCTGGACCTGCGCTGGTGTGAAGGCATAACGGACAGTCAGATTAAAGAGATCATCATCCCGCCTGGTCAGTAGTAGGAACTGCTATCTTAATGGGATGTGCTGAGGTCATTTCCTGTCCTGTCCTGCACTGTGAGAGTTTTGTCACTTTAATGTGAAGCCACATGAAATCATGCAAACTCCTTCTTCTGCATGCTATGGTATCTAACAGCAGGTGGTTAAACAAAACTGTTTAACACGTGGTGACGTCCAAACTGTGTCTGTCCCGCAGATTCTGAGTCGTCTCGCAGCAGACTGAGGAACATGGTGACACTGCATCTGTCTGGTCTGGACATCAGCGAGTCCACTCTGAGGCTGCTGCAGCGCCACATGCCCCAGCTGCAGAGGCTGGACCTGGCTTACTGCAAGGACATGACGGACTCGTCTGTCGCCCTGCTGGCCGCGCCTGGGACTCACACACGCAACAACCTCACCGAGCTCACGCTGGCAGGTGGGTGTTAACGGCATAGTAACGCTCAACCTGTCAACCACTAATCTTACAAGTTGTCACCAAGGTCTTGACATCTGTCTCTGTCTGCCTGTGTCCAGGCTGCAGCGAGCTGACAGACAGCTGTCTGTCCTACCTGAAGCGTCTCTCCTCTCTGACTCTGCTGGACCTCAGAGGCTGTAAGAACATCAGCAGACGAGCCTGCGACGCCTTCATCTCTGACCTGTCCCACATCGCCCTCTACTGCATGATGGAGGAGAAGCTGATCCAGCGCCTGGACTAAAACACACACTGGGGCAGGAGGGAACACAGTAAAAGCTTTATCACATCCCAAACCTGCAGTTTGTTGACAGAAACCTTAACACTGAGCAGACTGGCAGCTGTGGGTCCTCAAACATGTTCTGGTACAAGCTGTAAATAAACATCTCTGTGTAAAGGTGGAGCAGGTTCCCTCTGCCTCTAGTCTTAGTGCTAAACTACGCTCAACACTATAACCTGGCAAAACTACAAACAAACAAATGTCAGAATATTTCTTTGAAGTCTTCGATCACTGATGTAAGTGAAGAGTGTTTACGTTCACGTTCATATCATTACTGCAGTTACACGTTTATGCAGACGTATGGTTGAATATCAAACTGTTTACAGACTGAAGCAGGAGGCCGCTTTGTTCATTATTTTAGTAACAATTTAGGAAAACTGAAAATGAATCCTATTTTTTCACATAATGTTAAGTGGTTAAGTTGTGATGTTTCTGTGTACAGTCAGCACCATGTGTGTATTTAATATTTTTGTTAGATTTTACATTGTTACTTTTTTTCTACCACTGTTTAAAGTTCATTAAAAATACCTGGGAGAGACATGGAGTTGTGCAGTGATTAGATTTCTGCAGTGATACATATTGTAGATCCAACCTCCAGCAAACATTTCTTCAAACATGTTTTATTTCATGGTCTTAAATTAAAAACACTGATTCCAGCATGTGCATGTGGAATGTTATGATAATAGCAGGACGGACCACTTCAGCATGATGATCCACACAGACCACCATCACCAAACCCACTGAACTGCTGTGAAATACACAAGCTGAAGCTTCTGGAAGGGCCCCTGATCAACAGCAGAGTCTGTGCCTGGATCTTAAAATATTTCAGAACATAATGTGACCTGCAGGAAGAGAGCAGTCAAAAATTCACCACTTAAGAACAGACTAGTTTGCACATTATGACCTTTTTTTTTTTTTTTTTTAAGGTGCATTAATGCCTTTTTGCTGCAGGGATCAGATTCTCTCAACGGTCAAATATTTAAAAGACGTGTTCCAAACGAGACTTTTATTACAAACCAATTTTTCACAAATTCTACATGTCTGAAGAAACACCAGTGTATCATGGGAGTTGTGGCCCTCTGCTTTCCTTGCTTCATCTGTGTGTGAGTGTGTGTCAGTCTAATAGCTCTTGGTGGTCTCATATGCATCTGGGAATGGGAGGCTGACGTGTCCACTTCCTGCCACCAGAGGCAGGATTCCAGCGTTGGGAACAACGTTCCATGACAGCGTGAGAGTGATGTTCTTATTGGCTCTGGAGATGAGACAGACAACAGTTAGTAACATGGAGTCAACATCTTTGCCTCTGGAGGAGCTTTGTGACGTCACTCAAACCAGCAGGTTCTGTCGATGCTGAAAACTGCTCCTGTGTCTCTAACCTGAGTCCGTTCCCGTCATCGAAGAAGAAGTACTTGGACTTCATGTCTTTGAGGTTCAGCTTGGTGTTTTCACCTCGACGGACGATCTTATCCCACAACACCACCTGGTTCAGAGCCTGACACACAAAAGTGTCAAATGTTTAATATATTTATCTTAATGTGTCACACATTGTATATATGTATCACATATTAAGCCTCTGTGTGTGTTGATAGGACTCACGTTGCTCTTTGTGGAGTACTCAGCAGAAAGGTAGAGAAACAGCTGTTTAACGTTCCAATCAAAAATGGGCTGCAAATGTAGGAAATGTTAAGGAAAAACCAGGGTAGATTCTGTCTGCAGGAAACACAGCTGCTCACTTCCTTCTCACACACTCACCATAGAACATACACACTGTTGTTATAAGACATTTAGTCTCATTTTGTGAACAGCTTTATCACACTTGTGGGGGTTTATTAAAGGATATCAGCTGAGATGTCAAAGGTGATGAAACCCAGATCACTGCGCTCCCTGGGTCCTGTGAAGTCGTCAACGTTCTTCCTGTTAAACAGAGAGAGTTTAAGAGAAGTGAGCTGAGAACTGAGCCAGCGGTAAAGAAATGTCCATACAAAGCAGCTGTGTTTCCATGTTGTTAAGAGATGCTTCACTGAGATGTAATCAGCTGTGTGAAGTAATGAATTACTACATGTCTACAGCATGGTAACCTTAAATACAATAAAGGTTTAGTAAAGTTACAAGTTAGTTTTTATCAGTAAATAACATGCACAGGAAGTGGAACACTTCAGAACCTGCCTGACAATCATCAGGTTTTTAGGTTTTGCTTAAGTATCAACAATTCTGTGACAGTTATCTGTACGTCTAAAGGATCATAGCCAATCAAAAGCATTAAAGGCTAATTCGGCCTAATTAACATTTCAATAACTACACGTGTATTATAAGCTGCAGACCACAGTTTAATTCTATGTATGTATCTCCACAGGAACAAGGCACTTCCTGTTTGATGTACAAGTGATGTCTGTTCATACAACTGGAGTCCATATGTTTACGTTCAGTAACATTAAATGTACAGTTTTACCGATCAACAGCTCCTAGTTGCTTTGCACTAAAGGAAGAACTGAACTGTCAGTGAATCACTATGAAACAAGATATTTTAAAAAACGTGCTGAAGTTCTGAACTATATATCTATTGAACACAATCTCTTACTATAAAACATAATTAGAGCTGTGTCTCAACACACTGAATATCACAGAACACTCCAGGCTGAGATATCAGAATCACCTGCGGATTGTGTCTTTACACACCATTAACTAATAAAGTGAAGCACCGAGCTTCAGTCTGAACTACTCATTAGCGTTAAAACATCAGTTTAATGTTGATCCATGCAGACAGTTCATGCTAGCAGCTGCTGGTGAACCTTAACTCACAGCATGACTTTAGAGACGTGGATGTTCACAGGAACTCTTCTGTCTTTGAAAGCTGTCGTGATGAAGCATCCGAAAGTTAAGGCCGCCATGACGCTCAGAGAGAAGGCGAACAGCGAGTTCGCTCTAGACAGAACCGTGTTCATCTTTAAGTAACAGCTAAAGCTCCAGGGAGGAGAAGAACAATACTAATTCTATACAATACGTATCACATAAAAGCTATGTGCGGTTAGCTACCGTTAGCTGCTGTGCACTAAAAGGAAGTGTCAAGTGGTCGTAGAATAAACATGTACTTCCTGTTCTTGCTTTTTTAAAATAAAACTACCGCCCCAGTGTCTTCTGTATGTTTCCTTCGTTACACATAATAGTGAACAACATTTTTGAGTTTGGCACTTTTGCTGACACCAAATCTCAATCTGTGAGATATTAACAGCGGGTATTTTCCAACTCATCAGTAGGAATCAAAGAATGGGCTTGCCTTGTATTAACTGTACAAAATGTGATGTAGCTGTGTGCATGAATGCAGACCAAGATATAATCTCTCTAAAGTCCGCAACAATAATTACCAAATTCTCAAAGATTGATTTTAGTCAAGCAACTAATGGTGAGGAATTAACTTTCTGCATGGGGTGTTGTTCTTCAAGCGCTTTTACTTTAATCTCGCACAAGACGGGTATATTTACTTCCGGCGGTTTTACGGTAACTTGGAGTAGCAGCAAACAAGGAAGAAATTTAAATACGAGCGATGAGTAAGCGGAAGAAGACAAAACTTTATTTAAAACACATTTAAGAACAAAACAGGGAATGTTCACGCAGGTTCACAGCAAAAGACAGGAATGTATTAGAAGTTCTGCTCAGTACATCATATACTCAGTAGACCACAGTTTCATATGTGTGGAGTACAGGATGCTAATAATAAGATTAAACCGGTCAATTCTGACAAGCAACATTCTGTTTGTTACAAATATATAGGAAATACATCAAGACAGCATATAAATACAATGATGTTTTCCTTTATTGTAACATCGAATAAATATATATATATATAAGCTACCTTGCAGTTGTAGTACCACAGTGTAGAAATACTCTGTTACAAGTAAAAGAGCTTAAGTAAATGTACAAACATGTTAGCTCAATAATACTTGAAGTCCAAAAATATAAAAGTAATTTTTATACATAATGTCTCAACAGTATAAATAGTTATGTGTTAATGTATCTGTCTGACCTTCTTTTGCCGTACACTCCATCACGCTCTCCGGTCAGCAGATTATTCACTTTTAGTTGTGCCCAAGACAAGATTGTGGACTGAGTTGCCAGTGTACATCAGGCAGCCTAACTCACTTTCTGTTTTTAAATCTTTTCCTACATCACATTATTTCTCTTTGGCTTTTGACTCAGTTTGAGATGTTAGTTTAACTGTTGTTTGTTTGTTTTGTGCATCTATTTTATCCTT
>OMLM01009884.1:4074-45672 GCA_900302695.1 Helostoma temminkii | reverse complement strand
TGAGGTTTCCCTGTGGTGGAAGAAGAACCTAAACTGAAGGTGTTAAAACACAGAAGAGACCAGAACCTCTACGGTGACAACTTGTCGTAGCTGGTATTGTACAAATTACAGGTTTGTAATTGATCAAATCACAGTGGCAGGAAAAAGTTCTCATCTCAATATAGATGCTGTGAAATGAGCTTCAGAGTTCCACTGCTGCAGAAACACTTGTTTACGGTTTTCATACAGGACAGAGAGGACCCCGAGGCTGCGCAGGGGGATCATTGGAGTATAGATAATGTTGGTGCCATGTGTCCACGTCTTGAACATATTTCTACAGGATCTGTTTTTAATGCATTTACTTATTATTCCCAGTGTTGTGTGTTTTACGCATGTTCAGGTTTGTGTTGCCTCTGGGTTTGATGCATGTAACTGTTCAGTGAATTTGTAGCAGTTTAACATTTTAGCAGCAAGTCCTTGTTTTTTTTCAGTACATTCAATTCTGCCAGATATGATAATAAAAGTCAATGCCTTTTTAGTAATGCACCATATAAACTCCCTCAGCTAACACGTGGGATAAACACCCCTATGTGACGTCACAGACCTTCAATGTGTATTAATAATCTATATTTCATGTTTTACCATCTATATATAACTGTGGTGCACTTCAAACACAAAAATAGTCACGACACGTGGGTGCCCATGTGAGATGGTCATATGGTGGATACAACAACAACAAAGCCCGTTCCACCAATCAGATCTCTCCGTTCGCTTTCCTGTCCTTAGGCTTCCTCGCTCGCGCCGTACTGTTAGAGCGGTAAGCGCGTGAAGTGGAGCGGCGGAAAGATGCCAGAGGTTCCGTCGGAGGCTCCGGAGATGTCCCGAAAACGAGGAGCTCTGCCTGGACCGGTACCCGACCACGGACCGGAGAGAAAGAAGGCCTGCTGGGGCATTCTGACGAGCCAAGGTCGGTACACTGCTGCAATGGCAGTGCTTTTCACTTATTCAGTGCTTCTTGCCACAATTGTTAGAACTATTTCTAAAAGTATATACTAACTTAAAGTTGTCATTAGTATTATGAATGCTACTGCTGCTAATACTACTACCAAAATTAGAATACGCTTAATTCAGGATTTGATTCAATAATATAATATATATAATTGAGTTTAGAGACAGTACATCTGTGTATGAAGTACACAAAGACATTACTCAAGTAAAAGTGCTAGTATTTGTCTAGAAAGTCACTCCATTGCAAGTACCCTATCATTTTCTACTCAGTTAAAAGTACAAAAGTACAAGTATTACATTAGTTTCCATAATTTTTAATGGAATCGAAAAACCTCAAAAAGTAACGAGCAATTAATGTTGTTTTAATAAATGTAGAGGAGAAAAAATGCAATAATTTACTCTTATTGGAGTAAAAGTAATATAAAGTGAAAAATACTCAAGCAAAGAACAAGTACCTCAGAATTGTACATAAGTACAGTACATGAGTTAATGTATTTAGGTTCCCTACCGCCTCTGTGTGTGTACTGTACTGTACTGTACTGTACTGTACTGTGTTTTCTCCTCAGTCTCCAGTGTGAAAGCTACAGCTCATGTCTGTTCATGCTCAACATGCAGGAACAGCAGAGAAGTGATGTGCAGAAAGATAAAACAGAGACAGTTGCAACACTTTGCATTTTGTTCAGTTTTAATATATTAAAGTCTTATGTGTCAGCTCACTCCCCACATGATAAAAAATATGGCTATATATTATATTAACTTACATTATCTTACATCCACATTGGTCTGATTGTTTTCACTGTTTAAAAAACTGTTACCACATTTCAGAGGACAGCATTTGTAATACATTTTTACAGGTGTCCTCTATCTATAAACAAGCAATTTACAAAGGATGCCACTCAAATGATAACTCATGTGGCAAAATGGTTGTCATGAAGCTTACATAACAAGTCAATCATGAGTTAATCATGTGAGAAGGTAGCCCTAACATTTGTGTCTGCGCAGACTGTCACAGCCTTAGTGTGAGTGTGGATATATCAGAGGACAAAGTATAACTGGCCTTGAGATACTCAATCTAAACCATGACTTTTGTGATCCATTTCACCCTGTGTTGGTTGTTGCTTTTGACCTTTCCAAAATGGCTGCAGGCATGTACCATTTAGAGAAGGCTAGAGACACAAATGACCTCACAGACACGTAAATATGGCTGCCTGCCTCTGCTTCTCAGCAGATTAGATGAGAATAAGACAACATATTGTTTAAACGTATGTTTTTCACATTAGTAGCTAATGTGTTTGAGTTAGTTAGTAGCAGGGAGTTGAGTGAGGTCAGTGTGCTAGGATCGATGGAGACACAGTGAAAGATAAGCTGCTCTGCCTGTAAGAGAAGCAGCCAGGCTAGTTATTCACTGAGCCAGTAAGCTAGTTTAGTTTAGTTTAGTGTTTGCAGTGTGTTGTTAGCTGTGAGCTGATCTCTAGTCTGTCAGACTACATTGGAACAAGAAGGTCATTTCACTGCCTTTTGATTCATAATGTCTTATATCTACCAGTGGCTGGATGTGCCATGGGGAGACGGAGATATGGGTAGGTTGTAGATAAGACTGTGTGTGTACTGCATGTGGTGTGTACTAAGTGTAGTTTCTGCTGCCACAGCTGTTGAGACAGCTCACTGGCATTAAATATAACTACAGGGAACAGAGCTGTAGTACTTCAGATTCTGCAACAGATCCTCCCGTTCAGTCACATGATGTCAGCAGTCTTGTATTTTTAGGTTTAAAGAAAAAAACTGGAGAATTACAAATACGTGGTATTTTTGCAGAAGAAATTACTTAATGATTCTTTGAACATTACGTGTTGTTGAAGAATTATCATGTAAATGACTTTGACCACTGAAAATTTGATCTTATGTCGTATGTCTGTAGTGCAGAGTCACTTCATGCCCTTATCACTAAGCTGATAGATGAGAGATGACAAGAAAAAATCAGGGTAAGAGAGAGAGAATTTCACCCACCAGGCTTCACCTCTTTTTTGCAATAAACGGAAAGACTCGGATGCCCTACATATGCTATGCTTTTTGAATTAGGTGTGTAAGAAAATATTGAAATACTGGAGTATTGTGAGAATTTGTTTTGAGGTAGTGTCGATTCTCGAAAATACTGTTTGTTTTTGTGTTTTTGTTTTTTTGTGTGTTTTTGTTTTTTAATTAACAGTTTAAATGCAAATAATTGTGTCAGACAGTTGTTCATTACTTGTTGTGTTTAAATCCCCAAGGTCTAAATAGATGCTCAAACTGCATAAAAAAGTCAACTCTTACATTTTCCTGAAATTGGATTTAAAAATGGCAGCATATGGCCTTGCTTGCAATATTGCAGTATATCACAACATGCTGAATCGTAACCCCTGTATAGTGGTATGTATTGTGTCACCAGTTTCTTTTCAATACACAGCCCTATTGTATACACATGAATAGTATATATTAAAATACAGACTGTGTCTTCATGTGTTCTTATGTTAAGAGAGTTTTGTTATGTGTGTACCACAACAAAGTTATGTTGTTTCCACTGAACCTCAGTGCATCACTGAACCTGGGTAGACAGCTACTGTTATGTTGGAAGCTAACCAACCACTGTGGTGACCCAGCCATGAATTGCCTCCGCACATGAGTAGAACAATTAGGATAAACTGTACAGATAGAACAGCGACACCCCCACTGTGCCCTCCTGCACTCAATCCAGTGGCAGGCAGGGTGCAGCTGGCCCACGGGCACGTTAACAGTCGTAATGTATGTGGCACAGTACATTAGCGGAAGTGATGCAGCAACAACAAAATCTGAACATGTGGCCTACTGGACCTTGGAGATGCATAGATGTCAGGCGTGAATAGTGATGTATGATGTTCTAATGTTCAAACCAAACAAAAATAATGTAACACAATTCAAATGCAGGAAGGAAACATTAACAAACAAGTATTACAAATACAACTTTGGCAGTGAATTTGTCAGTTAAATTAAATATTTTGCTACACGTCACAGGACTTGTCATCTGTGTGTGTATGTGTGTGTGTGTGTGTGTGCATGCATGTGTGCATAGGGTCCTGGGCAGATCGCTCGCCTCTCCATGAAGCAGCTTCTCAGGGTCGACTCCTTGTTTTGCGCACTCTGCTGGCCCAGGTAACACACTTACTCAGACACACACACGTTGGCGCATGCTGATGCCCTGTCACTTACTATATTGTCTTGCACTCCCACTTTTGCCACCCATGAAAACAATCCCATTTATTATACACTAACAGTCTCCTGGGACATACAGTCATAAAAGATGGCAGCACTGGGAGGTAGTTCTAGGATTCAGAACTTCAATTCAGAGCTACACCCAACTTTTTACTGTGAAACCAAACATGTTACAGAAGGTCTAAAAGCAGCTAACTGCTTTTCATTGGAGCTAACAGTATAGATATTTTTAAACCAAATACCCTGGGACTGGATGCGGACAGGTCACATCCAGCACATATCAGCTGATTGGTCTATGTTTTATTATACTGTTCATCAGATCAGATTTGCATATACAGCAGTAGTCCCAGCTGGTGCCTCTCATATATATATTACACACTGTACATTGGAGTCTCTATATACCTATAAAAACACTCACCTACATTCTCAATCTATTTCCCAAATCCACATAGATTCTTATAGGTTAAATCCTGGAAAAATATATATTTAGCCTGTTTCTTGGGGTTGACTGTTTCTTCCTCACAAAACCAAAGATGGCCACAGGAAATGAAGTCATCATTAAAAGGAATAAAATGTTTTTTTTTCCTTTTTTTTGTTTTTCATTTGTTTTATAGTTATTATCATTGTTATAATTTTAGCTTTTGATTAATTTCCTGTTGCATTTTGTATTTGTGAATAAGAATTTGTCATACCCAAAAGTCTCTTCTGTCCATACAACTTTTTTCCAGAACTTTTGTGGCTCATCTTTGTACTTTTCTGCAAATACATCCAAACTGGCTTTCTGAGGAAAATATAAATAAGTTAAACAGCAAAATAATCTCATGAGAGGGTTCGTTAGAACATAACTGCTGATCATGGGTTTTCATCTTGGTCCTCTGTATTTCTGCACATGACATCTTTTGAATGGTGTACTGGGAGATTTTTGTACTGCTCTGTGGTGGTTATTGCTGATGTCACTGGTGTTTAGGGTTTTTTCTTCACGGCTCTCAGAGCCATTATGTCATCAGGTGTTGTTTTCCTTGGCTGACCAATATGTGCATGTTGCAAAGTGGACCAGAGGTTTCTTTCTTTTTCAGGACATTTCAATTGTTTTACTGTGTTTGTGCAGTGCTTCTGGTTGTTTTTCCCTCTTTTCTCAGATAAAAAATTATTTATCCTTTTTAACACCACTGCAGTCTTCACAGTTAAAGCCCAAGGCTTAAACCAAGAGTAGTAATTTGGAGTCAGTTATTGTTTGACACCCCTAGTGGTGTCACAAAGGAATAAAATAAATCACGTCCTGGATTCACAGATGTTACAGTTAGTACATGCGCAAGGGGAGTTAGAAGCCTTTAGATCAGCTCTGTGGCTGCAGGTGTGGCCATCACACAAGTCTCCTTCAATGAATAAAGTCACAATGTTTTTCTTCTAGGGATATCATGCCAACATTGTCACCATTGACCATGTGACCCCTCTCCATGAAGCCTGCTTGTCAGGACATGTAGCCTGTGTCAGAGCATTACTAAATGCTGGTGCTAATGTAAGTATTTTTACACACCAGCACTGCTATTAAACGCACAACATGTGTATAGGTAGTAGATATAGTGACTGTTTTGTATTGCTCATGTTTACATATGTGTCCAGATAAATGCTGCTACCATTGATGGTGTCACTCCTCTGTACAACTGCTGTGCCTCTGGGAGTGCTGGCTGTACGGAACTACTGCTGCAGAATGGAGCACATACACGTGCAGCATATACACACTTCCCTTCAGCTCTGCACGAAGCCTGCAAGAGAGGTAAATATACACAACATCAGTGCATATGCACCATACTGTGACTGAGTCAGAATCCTGGTGTCATGTGTAGCAATAAAGTAGTTAACTAGTCTCTCATGATTATAAAGTGGCAGAATTCTGTATTTTTGTAACTCATGAGCTAGGCTACAATATTCTCATAAATATAAACCAATAGTGTCAGGGTTTAACTACAGTAGAGATGTAACCTTAATAATACTTAATTCTCTTAGAGTAATTCTTTGTGGACAGGAAGCCTCTTTGAGGGGCTGGGGATTCAATGTCTTGTCAAGGTCACCTCAGCATGTGGCCACAGGAGGACCAGGAATTGAACTGCTAACCCTTGGGCTGACAATGCTACCTGCTACATGCTACCTCCAACACTTTTTCAGGTTTTAGATGTTTCTTCATTGTGTGTGTGTGTGTGTGTGTGTGTGTGTGTGTGCGCGTGTGCTTGTGTGTATGCAGGTAACAGTCAGTGTGTGGAGTCCCTGCTGTCTCATGGAGCAGATCCAGACTATGAAGTGTCCCACTTGGGCTCTCCTCTCTACATGAGCTGTCTAAACAAACATACTACCTGCTCAAGGATTTTGCTGCACAGAGGTGAGTCTCATTTCTACCTGTAGCACTTCATTCAGTTGACATAAAACTAGTTTAGTTATTTAACTTCTCAATATAGTTTAGTTCTAAACTTAGTCAGAGAATTCAGAGAATTCAGAGAATCAGATGCCAGATGGATACAAACAAGAATCTTGATCCGAATGTGGTAGTAATGTACTTATAAGCTGTATACCACCTGTCTGAATCAGGGTAGAAGCATGAAGGCTCTATTTAAGCTCTCATTGTAGCTATGATATGATATAATCCTTCATCTTGCCTGTTTTTACTGGTCTGTTGTTCTTCTGCATCGTATCTGGTGAGACCTAATGGTTCTGTGTCTTGGGTCATATCCAGTGTTTGGTTCTGTAAATGAAAAATGAAGTGGTGAAAAGCTCTGTTACGAGGCATGGACGATGATTTTTGAAAATGTATTACATTACATTACATACATACATTACACATCTATCTATTCTATTCTATCTATCTAATGTATTATTTCATGTGACTGTTTAAACAAACAAAGACCTACTGTTTTCCCTTGCGTTTGACTGTGTTTGACGGTGACTGGAAACAATGCAGTGTTTTTCACATTCACTCTCCTTCTGCATGAACCTGATTTATCTTATTCTGTTGAACAGTCACTGTGTGTTGGGCATGGTGTGTGTCTGTGAGCAGTTTGGGGGGAATTTTATAAACAAATAATAATGACACCCATCATAACAAAGAGGGCAGTTAATCTCAGTCTGCAACCCTTTCACATTAAAGGCTTTTAATTCAGTGTTTTGTTCCAGTATTTCTATCGATTCTATTACTTAATATAGCTTTAATAAGGTAAAAGAGGTAAAATTACATTATATCAAATACAACATTAAAACCACCTGCATCTCTGCATCTCCTTTAGGAGCCAATGTTAATGTAGGCAGAGGAGGAGACAGTCCTCTGCATGCAGCTGTCAGGCAGGACTGTGCTGATCAGGTGGCAGTGTTACTTGACTTTGGAGCCAATGTGAACCTGAGAGACAGTAACAATCAGCGACCTGTGGAGCTGGCGCCTCCTGGTGGAAAAACACAGCAGCTGCTGCTGGCATTTGAAGGTATTCATTCACTTGTCCTGCAGTGATTCTTGTACACAAGCACTTGAGATTCAATTTGAGGTTTATCACTCTCTTTCCCTCTAGGTTCTCCTAGGAGTCTCTGTCAGTTATGTCGTCTCAAGATAAGGAATCTGATTGGTCAATCCAGACTCAAGCAGCTCCCCCTCCTTCCTCTCCCTCCCCTGCTCATTCACTATCTGGAGCACACATAGGATGATGGACATGCATGCAGCTGGACACTGAAAAGAAACTAACCACAGGTGCCAGGCCTTATGTTATGCACATTTCATGTTAACATATCATCACTATGGTTGAGTTTGGCTACTACAACATCATTATATTAAAATACAGTGATCGTTGACTGTAGTGCATACTGGACTCTGGTCCATCATATGCTGCCTTTATGTTGCCAGTATTGCTATTTTAATAGGATTTTGTTGTCAGCCATCAGCGGATTCACTGTTAAAGCTGATCCACACTTCGAACTCACTTACTATTCACTATAAGTTTGCTAAAGCACTATACAAAACCAGTAGCTCAATGCATTTCAGTCATACCACAGTTTGTTGTATCAACATTGTCAAAATGTAATTCTAACAAGGGTTGCAGATACTTCATTTAAGTAAAAGCCACAACATAGAAATACTCCATCATAAATTATTTGGTGTAAAAAAGAATCATGAAAACGTACTTAAAGTACTAAATAATGTCTGTGACTCACACTGCATCCTTATATTACCATTACACATGTGGGTTGAGTGGAAGGTATTTTAGTTTTATTTAACTGTAACCTGTAATTTTATGTTACTGTGTAATATTATGGATTACTTTGAACAATTCACAAGAAAAATGACTTTGGAAAGCAATTGAGTACACTTACTAAAGTACTGTATTTAAGTACAGTTGATACAGGCTACTTGCACTTTATAGTATTTCCATTTACTTTTACTCTACTACACATCAGAAGGGAATACTATAGTTCTACTCCACTACATTTATTTTACAGGTTTAGTTACTAGTTTCTTTATGCATACAGATTCAGATACAGAACACAAAACACAATCAGCTAATAAACTATTTTCACATGAATGGAAATCTGGTTTTTGAAGCGGTTCTCTCCTTCAATCTTTAAACATGAATTAAACTTAAGACCCGAACATGTTAGATTTCTGCAGAAACCCTAATTTTGAGGTACATTTGGAACACATCTGGACTGTACATTCATGTTATCAACAGCATCAATTTTAATTAAGTCAAGTTTCAAATACTTTGCTGCAGGAAGATGAAGGTTCAAAGGAACTTCTAGTTCTTGATCAAGGACAACTTGACATGTGGCCTGGAGATGAGCTAGTGGTACTTGCACTTTTACTTAAGTACTGAGTATGTTTACTTTGACCACCTCTGTCAGCTAATAATTTTAGCACTACTTGTTTTTATAGTCCTATAGCTCCATTAAATGTATAAGTAAAGTTGTTTGTCCTGCTGTGATGGATTCACTGAAGCCCTTTGTCTGAAGCTTCAAATGACGTCTGGCAGGTGATAGTGATGTCTAAGGATGATTCAGAATTACCTGTACATACCTATGATCCAAACCCTCCACCTACAGCCTCCACACTATTGAAAGCAGATTTCCTTCTTCGTTTACTTTTGATGTTTTATTACTGGCATTATTGTCTCCCAGACCAGACACCACCTGTTTATTATTCCTGGTCATTTTAGGGGAATTGTGTTTATGGTGTCTTGCATTCTTGCTGTTCCCTCCACGGGATTCCCGGGGGGGAAACTGTTCTGCATTTTTACTGTGGGCTGTGTGGTATTACAGCAATGAGCCACAGCCCTTACGACAACAAAGCCACACGTCACCTGAGAAATTCAGGAGTAAGAATAAGCACACGATCCGTTGTTTCTCTTCCTACACCCAGTATTACCTGCTTCAATATCCGTGTCCTCTGTGAACTCTGCACCACGCTGCGGAGTTCCACGAAGTGAGGGACACAAAGTTGCATTTCTCAGATTTGGAAGGAAGGAAACAAACAAAAAATATTACAGAGTAATTCATAACGTTACACCAGGGAACACTGTTGCTTGAGCAATTTAGTAAACGCCACCACAGGCGTGTGCCTCTCAGCTGGGCAGAGCTAACAGCAGCAGTCAGCAGTAGCAGGTCAGAGAGGCAGCTGTCAACACGGAGACAGGGACTGCAGGACAAAATAGCATTTTAGTGGAGTATCTGTCTTCGAGTTACGACCTGCCTTGCTGCCCAAACAGCGAGTTGTTAGCTGCCTGACTGCCCTCCCAGCCGGCTAGCCCTTGCTAGCAGCAGTGGTAGCAGCTAACGTAGCTTAGCTGTCGGAAGTGTGGTTGCTCTCGGGAAGAGCTCTCAACATGAGGCTGAAAGTCGGATTCATTCTGCGGAGTCTGCTTGTCATTGGGACGTTTTTCGGCTTGGTGGTGCTCTGGTCCTCCCTGTCACCGAAACCCAACGATGAGAACCCCTTTGCAAAACGGGTGAGTTTAAAAGCAAAGCACTTGACGCTAGCGTTAACTTGAATTGTACAACGGTGGAAGTGCAAGTACGTGCTAGCATAACTCCCAAAACAACACATCAAGATGCATGCTACATTAGCTGTGAAACACTAGCCTGTAGATAACAACAGTAGTGATAGAAGCAGATTCATTCTAATATATCCATGTATGTTTTATATAAAAAGTGTGAGACCATGCTTACATTCTGTAGCTCTACTACATTGCTTGTTGTCATGGAGATTGGTTCCTACAGCAATGTTAGCTACACGGATCTTTATGTAGTGAAGAGACACGTTTGACTATACTGCTGCATCCTCCTTTGTGTAATAATACCACTTTTATTCATGTATTAACGATACTGTGGATGATACAGTGTGAAATTATATAGGTTCCCTCCAGGATACATATCCGCATATGTCACCATATTAGTCATGCGTCTCTAAGGAGGAACTGTGTTGGCAGTCCACATTTGACTTGAGCTCCTCTCAGTCATGTCTTTGATTAAAGAAATCTGCTCTGTTGTTGGCTTTGGTTCCTTTAAGACTCATATGATGCTGTTGCACCATGAAGATGATGAAGAAAAAAAATATGATGGGTGTCGTTATTATTACTGTGAATCATTGTTTCAGATAAATGTAAAACTGAAACCTAACCTGAAACCTGAAACTTAATTTCAATTTTCGACTAATTGGCTACTCATTGCAACTCTAAATTCATACTGGGGATGCATGACATGGTGAAGTCATATCTTAATTATTGTGGACAAAGTTTGTTTTTGGTTTGATCAGGTGTCTCTTCCACTCGAGCAATAGTGTCCCAAAGAATGGTATTGTGATGGAAAAACACAGACTATAAATGTGCTCTCCATTATCATAGATCATAGCTCTAGCAGATATTTGCTGTCTATTAATTGAAAAAAGCAAACACATGAGCTCAAGACCTTTTCGAAATGAAGTCTCTAAATGTGGACATGTTTGCAGAAAAATGGTGTCCTGTGGCTGTGTAATGGAAGCGTGTCAGACTGAACTGCGCAACGAATGTGAGAGCTTTCAAACCAAAAAATGAGAAAAATGAGCCTTGAATGCTGCATAGAGCTGCAACGCTGTGTGATTGTGCTAAAACTGACAGAGCAACAGAGAATCACCATGTGTAGCCTGCACTCGTCAGCCTGTGTCAGTGATTGCCTGTGACAGGTTCTGATCAGGCCTAATTAATAAACCAAAATGTATCTGATTGCATGTCATTGTATCTCCTGCTCATTCATTGCTTGTTAAACCACTATCTTCTTTGATGTAATGCTAACAGTGTTCCTTTGTTGTATTCCTCTATATAGGATGACGGTTCCCTGCCCAAAGGCCCAGCAGATCATTTTAAGCCAGTGGTGCCTTGGCCTCATGTGGAGGGGGTCGAAGTCGATCTCAACTCCATCAGACTGAAACATGGTGAGACATGCACATCCCATAAAAAAGCCCAGCTAGATTAGATTCTCTAGACACTTGACCTGCTATGTTTTATTTTTTTGTGAAGTATACCGGCATGTTTTTGTATTTTGAAGTTCAAGAAAATCCAGTTTAGTATTAGAGAAGATGTACAAGTCAGATTATTTACAAGATAGAAAGTGAATTACTTTCAATTTCCTGATTTTCTGCATAAATTGGTCATGAAATGTGTTCTGATCTTCACCAAAGTCACAAAAATCAACACAATTTTTCTAAGCTGATACATCACAAACAGTCACAATGTCTTTATCTCAGTCTTTTGTGTTTGTGTTTTATGTTTTTACTCATTAAACATACAGAGTCATGGTGGGAAAAGTAAATGAAACAGTGTTTTAATAATTGGTTGTACCAATTGGTTGTATTACTGACACCTGGCAGCAATAACCTCAGACGAGCACTTCCTGTAGCTGTGGATTAGACCTACTCACAGTTCATGAGGAATTTTGGACCATTCTTTCTGAACTGCTTCAGCAGCCATATTCTTATGTTGTCTTGTGTGAATAGCTCTATAGAGGTCATTCCATAACAGCTCTATTCAGTTAAGGTCTGGGCTTTTACTGGCCCACAAGCCATTCTGTAATGGATTTACTTCAATGTTTACAGTCATTTACATTGCAAAATAGAGTTTTATTAGCAGTTGTATGTTGCTTTTTATGTTCATTTTTGGTTTCTGGCTGTCATCTCTAGGAGTGGATAACCATCCCCAGAACCCTGACCAGCAGCCCAACCAGAAGCAGGTGATCCAGCAGCAATATGTGACATTCAAACCCCACACACACGCCTACAACAGTCCCATCCTGAAGAAAGGTATCCTAGGAAACTTTGAGCCTAAGGAACCTGAGCCTCCAGGAGTCCCTGGTGGTCCTGGAGAGGGAGCTAAGCCTCTTGTCCTGGGTCCAGAATACAAAGACTCAGTCCAGGCGGCTATCAAAGAGTTTGGCTTCAACATGGTGGCTAGTGATATGATCTCACTGGACAGAACAATCAGTGATATACGCCATGAAGAGTGAGTACTGCTGTTTATAACAGCTATAATCTTGTCATTACACACTGTGATCAACCGTGGACTAGTAACTATCAGATTGCTCATGACTAGTTTACTTACTCTGGCCACTTAACCAACTTGCAACATTATTCTAATATGTTATTTTTTTAAGTGATGCAAGGACAGGCCAAGCTGTAACAATCAAAGTGACTCGCTTGTAGCACCAAGCGTGCCCAAAATCCTGATTATCCTGGTTTTAAGGACACGCACACATAAAAGGCAGGAAGTTGTGACTCAAACATACACCCACTGAACAAGCTGAATTAACCAGTCTAACAGCAGCAGGTTGTGACAGTTGATCCACTCCTTCGCATTACCACGTCATGCTTTTTGTCCCACCAGTCGCACCCAGTGTTTTAATAAAGTCTAGCATAATTGTGTGGAAGTATACTCCACACCCTCTACAGACTAAAGCTCATGTTGTATTTTACACAATAATATGCTAAGAAATGTCAAACTGCAGTGTAATATGCAATACAATCACTTTTGTCACTCAGCCATTTATTATCACTGCTCTGTGTGCACGTAAGGGTGGGTCCATAAATATGGCACAACATTGTGTGTGTGCACATGCGTGTGTATGTGATAGTGTTTCATTGCCACGTTTTAGCACTGTAGGTGTGTCTTTGACATGACACTGAACCTCACTTTCAACTTTGAATGTCACTACCTTTCCACAACAGTTTCCCCATTTGGATTATAAGGTATACCAAAACGTGTACAGTAATATAAAGATACATCAAATGAGAGAAATTAGAATTTTTTGGGGTTTTTTGAGCCAAAAAATCTTTTTTCTCATTTTGACTTTCATGCCAGCAACACATTTCAGAACAGGTGGAACAGGGGCAACAAAACACTGGATAAGTTGTGTAACTTAGTCTTTCAGGTCTTTCATACCAGTGCACCTAGCAACTAGTCTGGCTGTCACCTCTTAACTCATTAAATTGACGAGAAAGACGGTACATTACTAGGCTTACAACAGTCTGTAGTGGAATAATATCCTCATGCTGTTCTGTCGATAAACGTCACCACACAGGTATGTCAAAATGCATGTTGAGTATGCTCACTAGGGACACTCATTACAGCAACTTGGACTAAATAGTATGGTCAGTTGCATCCACATACATGCGTGGACCATGTTTGGGACCTTGTTGTGTCAAGCTGCATTTAAAAGACTGAGAACCTGAGAACAGAAAGATTCTGTGGCCTGATGAGACAAAGCAACACATTTCAGAACAGCTGGGACAACAAAACAAAGCACTGGATAAGTTGCGTAACTAAATCTCTCAAATCCTTCATGCCAGTGCACCTAGCAATTAGTCTGGTTGTCATCTCTTAACTCATACATTTGATGAGAAAGGCAGTGCATAAGCTAGGCTTACAACGGTCAGTAGTGGAATAATCAAAATCTACTCAAAAACACCTTGCCCACCTAGTGGACAACACGTCACCTACACAGTGCCTGTTGAGTATGCTCACTGTGGACACTCATTACTGCCATTGTCAGTTGCATCCACATACATGGAAGACACAACCTGTTTGAAAGACTCTGAGAACCTTAGGACAAAGATTCTGTGATCTGATGAGACAGAGTTAAAGTCTCTGGACAGCACTCAGTATCTGGCTGATGCCATCCTACAGTGAAGTATCATGCACAGTGAAGCATTATGGTGTCAGAAGCAGCAGGGACCAGGCTGAGAGCTGAGGCTAGTGTGATGGCTAATCTTTTAGTATGATCACTAGCAAATGGCCAAAGCAATACCGGTCTTGCTTCAAAACAAGTTGCAAAACTCAGACTTAAACCCCACAGAAAATCTGTGGTGAGACCTGAAGAGGATAGATTAAAGCCCATTCAGTCTGATGGAGCTTGAGAGGATCTGTCAGGAAGAATGAGATAAACTGCCTAAAACCAGGTGTAAGGAGCTTGTAGAGTCTTAACCAAGAAGACTTTGTCACTGTGGTTTATAATGTGTAGATTGATCAAAAAGTAAAAAGTGAAAGATAAAAACACAATAAAAAAATAACAATTATTTGCTAATGAGATTCTGCACAGTAACATAAAGCTCCATGAAAAACATGACTGTAATACTGCAAATGGAAGGGAACCTATAACACTTCTGAATCGGTGTATCTGACCTGTACTTGTTGCTTCATCCCACCTCTCCAGGTGTAAGTACTGGCATTATGATGACAGACTTCTGACCTCCAGTGTGGTGATTGTCTTCCATAATGAAGGCTGGTCCACACTGATGAGAACTGTCCACAGTGTCATCAAGAGGACTCCTAGAAAATACTTGGCTGAGATAGTGATGATAGATGACTTCAGCAACAAAGGTGGGTTTGGGTTCCTCACATACAGTACAAATGTTCAAAAGATATCTTAAATCTTGAAGAATTCATCATCAATGCATTAATAAGCAATCATCAGCTGTTTTCACATATGCACTGACATGATTCTCCACGCATTATGCAGAGTTGTGCGTTCATGCAGCACATAGGAGGAGACAGTCCTTTTGAGACACATTCTCACTTGGAGAAATAGTTGTGCACATAACACCGATCATATAATAACAGAAAGCATTGTAAATATTGTTTCTGGTGTTGTGCTGAGTGGATTGGCCAGAAGGGAACACTTGCTCTCAGTCACGATAATTACCTGCTGTATTCACATATGGGCTCATACAGACATTACACAGACTTTGTACTAGGGTGCTTGCAGGATAAAGTTTGTTTAATGTCCAGGCTGTGCCCTTTGTGTTTTCAAATGCAGCTAAATAGGTAAACATGAGAAATTCAGGTCCAGTGTATGTGTGAAAGCAGCTAGTGATTCACCTCGATCAACATGTTGAAGTCATATTTACTAGCAAGTTTGTTTTTTAAATGTAAATAAAACAGTGTTTTATGTAAAGAAATAATGGAATATGTGTTATTGAAAAGCACTTTCATCACAAGTGTGTGTGCGTGTAGTCCATTTGAAGGAACGTTTGGAGGATTACATCAAGCAGTGGAACGGTCTTGTAAAAATCTTCAGAAATGAGAAAAGGGAAGGCCTGATCCAAGCCAGGAGTATAGGAGCCAAGAAGGCCGCTAAAGGACAGGTATCATTTCATCTACTGCAGCTGCTCCCACTACAGCTATTGTTTTATTATTCATCAGGTTGTTAATGTGTGACTTAGCTGTGAGTCGTCAGCCTAAAGCTGTGAAAGACTATAATAAACAGTTAGCAAGAGTGTGTTGCTGACTCTAAAAACACGGACAAGACTTGTGTTTGTTTTGTAGGTGCTCATCTACCTGGATGCTCATTGTGAGGTTGGCATCAACTGGTATGCTCCACTGATTGCTCCTATTTCAAAAGACAGGTAACACACACACACACACACACACACACACCTGTTCAGCCTCTCACACGATGACTTACTCTGCCCACAAACTTGAGTTTATAATGGCTGGCTATCATCCAACAGTGACTGTTCAAACACTGGCAGTTGTTTTTTACATATTGGTACTTGGGTGTTTGTTAGATGGAATGAAATGCTCTTACGTGCAGCATTATTCAGTAGCATATGAATTATGTTGTACTACCATTTCCTTGTATATTGCTAGTACTTACTGATACTGCTATAAACTACTAGTTTTTACACATAACCATTATATGTGTCCAGATAGCTACATATGTGATATAAATTTTAATTTCAAACTAGTTAGAAGGCAAGGGTGGGAGGGGGTGTTGGAAAGGCAGAACAGACATTTGTGTTGTGGTTTTAGCCTCGATATAAATCCTAAAAGTTTTCAGAGAAAAAATATATATTAACTTTCATCCAGTGCTTACATAAAGCACAGTTTTCTCTTTATAAACAAATCATGTCTATGTGACGGAAGTAGTGCTTCTTTGAGGTACTAGAACATACATGTTTGGTGACACAAATAAGTACATGATAGAAATGTGACATATTTCAATATATCTAACAGCCCTAAGTGAAGGGTTGTTGTACAGTGTAACCAACATTCCACTACAACATAATCATCACTGTGGTACATGTAGGTGTTCTTTTGTGTTTTGATATAGTGATTAAATAGTGATCACACTGCAAAGACACATTTGTCTGTGAGCCCCACAGCACTGATAACTGTATCTGCTACCTGTACACTGGCTGTGTGTGCTGAAATGCATCCTGCTTGTTCCAGGAGTGATACTGTAGCGATGCACCTTCATTTACTTTGTACACTTCCATACAAAACACTGCTGTCACATGAAGTAAATATTATAGTCCAACACAGACAAACGTTTGTGTGTGTCTGTCTGTATGTGTGTGTCTAGGACAGTATGTACAGTACCACTGATAGACTATATAGATGGTAATGAGTACACTATGGAGCCCCAGCAGGGTGGAGATGAGGACGGCCTGGCTAGAGGAGCTTGGGATTGGAGCCTGCTCTGGAAGAGGGTACCACTTAGCCAGAGAGAGAAGGCCAAGAGAAAATATACCACCGAACCCTACCGGTACACATGCCATAGCCAGCATGCTAACAATCATCCCTGTTCTGTTTGTGTCTCCATCTCCCACCCCTTTATCCCACCTGTCCTGTCCTCTGCTGTGTCCCACTCTGTCTTTGTCCTCAACATTCCACCCTGTGTCTTTGTGTTTTTACTGGCCCTGCTGTTGTTGTTGTTTTCTTTTGTGTACACGTCTTCCCCCCATGTATCTTGTATGCATGACCCCTCCCAACCACTGTGTCAGAACGGTGTGTACGGTGCCTCTAATTGACTCCATCCACGGCCAGAAGTTCACCATCGAGCCCCAGGGTGGAGGAGACGAGGACGGCTTCGCTAGAGGAGCCTGGGATTGGAGCATGCTCTGGAAGAGAGTTCCTTTGGGAGACAGAGAAAAAAATCTCAGAAAAACTCATACTGAGCCATATAGGTACACAAAATAATGTCTCCTGGCAACACAAAGACAAACGCATCTAACCTAAACTAATAGTATGTCTGACATTAAGTGGTTCTGCAGCAACTAATTGAAGAAATATTTGTCTTAAACCAATAGCAGAATGGTCCAAATTAACCTCAGAATTAAAAGCTCTGTTTAAATTTCAAATACTTTACTATATACTACCATATAACTGAGTCTAACTCATACTGCATATCACAGCTAACTAACTTAACCAAACCTACACTGGCGTAAAAAAGTGTTGGCCCCCTTCCTAATCTCTTTGTTTTTTGCATGTTTGTCACACTTTAATGTTTCAGATCAAACAAATTTAAATAGTCTAAGATAACACAAGTAAACACAACATGCGGTTTTTATTATTATGGGAAAACTAAATCTAAAACTACATGGCCCTGTGTGAAAAAAGTGTTTGCCTCCTAAACCTAATAACTGGTTGGGCCACCCTTAGCAGCAACAACTGCAATCAAGCGTTTGTGATAACTTGCAATGAGTCTATTGCAGCGGTGTGGAGGAATTTTGGCCCACTCATCTTTGCAGAATTGTGGTAATTCAGCCACATTGGAGGGTTTTCGTGCATGCACTGCCTTTTTATGCCTTATTCAGGTCAGTACTTTGACTAGGCCACTCCAAAGTCTTCATTTTGTTTTTCCTCCAGCCATTCAGAGGTGGACTTGCTGGTGTGTTTTGGATCATTGTCCTGCTGCAGAGCCCAAGTTCGCTTCAGCTTGAGGTCACAAACAGATGGCCGGATATTTTCCTTCATTTTTTGGTAGACGGCAGAATTCATGGTTCTCTTTATCACAGCAAGTCTTCCAGGTCGTGAAGCAGCAAAACAGCCCCAGACCATCACACTACCACCACCATATTTTACTGTTGGTATGATGTTATTTTTTCTGAAATGCGGTGTTACTTTTACAGACGTAATGGCACACACACCTTCCAAAAAGTTCAACTTTTGTCTCGTCAATCCACAGAGTATTTTCCCAAAAGTCTTGGGGGTCAGGTGTCAGGTATCAGGTGTGATAAACCACAGTTTAGTGGGCAAACACTTTTTCGCACAGGGCCATGTAGTTTTGGATTTTGTTTTCCCTAGATAATAAAAACATTCATTTAAAAACTGCATATTGTGTTTACTTGTGTTATTTTTGACTAATATTTAAATTTGTTTGATGATCTGAAACATTAAAGTGTGACAAACATGCAAAAAACTAAGAAATCAGGAAGGGGGCCAACACTTTTTCACACCACTGTTTCTCCCTCAGTTTTGGAGTTGTGTTCACTGACTGCATCTGTTCTGTAATGTCTCTGCTACTACACTGGTGTTTCACCACAATGTGGTGTGGGCCCTGTTGCTTTAATTTACTGGGATATATATTCTCATAGATTTTCTAATCTTAGTCTGGTAGTCTGGTTTTCTGGTGTTTGTTTTTGTAACTATAGTAGTTAAGGCTAATTTATTAAACTATTTCCTGTTTTAGGGTGTGCGTGTGTGAGAAGCTGTATTTTCTATTTAGACAACTTCATAAGGACTTTAATGGGCATTGCCAACGTAACACAGCAGCCTTCAGTGAGGAAAAGATGTGGGAGTCTTTGTTGTGTTGGAACATTTTGTCTGAGGTGCGGGGGAACTTCTGGTGTGAACTGGGTTCGGACTGGGGCATCATTACCTCCACCTTCCCCCACTTCCTTTTTCACTCATCGTGTCCCGCTGTCAGTGTTTTCCCTCAGCCTTGCTTTCATTATTTTCACATTGTGCTTCTTTCTCTGTCAGTCAGCTCTCATGCATTTTGTTGTTAACACAGCAACTGACCATCTTCAAGTGTTTTTAAGTAAAGACATTGCTGATTATTTACTGCCTTGTTTTCAGATCAAGCTGATAATAGACAATGTGATTTATTGATTTACAGATATGGTGGATTGGCCTTAAAGGTGAAGAGTAATGTCAAGCTACACAATGACTTTCCTGTCTGAACATTTTTGTGGCTTTCTTTATACCTGCAGGTCTCCAGCAATGGCGGGTGGTCTCTTTGCTATAGAGAGAGATTTCTTCTTTGAGCTGGGTCTGTATGATCCAGGACTGCAGATATGGGGAGGAGAGAATTTTGAAATATCATACAAGGTGACACATAGTTATGTATATACAATATTGCTGAATGCCCTCACGTATTTTGAAAAGCTGCAGAGCACTAGTCACTATGTCTATATGTCTATGTAGATCTGGCAGTGCGGCGGCCAGCTGCTCTTTGTACCGTGCTCTCGTATCGGTCACATCTACAGACTTCAGGGATGGCAAGGCAACCCTCCACCTGCACATGTTGGATCCTCACCCACTCTCAAGGTAGAATGGCTCTTACTTTGGAGCATCATATTCACAACAATAAAAACATATGCTTTTATCACATGTACCTGGATTAGTAATGTTTCAGTCACCATCATTTAAGTTAGTCAGGTCATCAGTGTTTAGTTCACTGCACTCGGAATGGAACAGACTTTCTAGAAAGCTTCACAGTAAAGGATAAAATGTGTATACATTAACAGCATGTTCACAAAGGAAAACCAACCACAAAAAGTAAATATTCAGCAAGATTGAGTGTAGACAGTCAGTGAAACTAGCCTTCATAATCAATCTGGTCAGTCTCATCTTCCTTTTAGATCCCATGTTTTCATGGCACCACCTGATTGTTCAGCAGTCTACGTGACATGCTCACTGCACGGTCTCCTTTATAAAAACAGTTTTTTTAATGTATGGCACTATTGACTACTGCCGTGCCCTACTGGCAGATCAGTTAAGCCTCTGTGGTCTGAATAGAGAAATTAGCTACCCAATAGTCTAAACAATACTTTGTCTTCAACACAGAACTCTTCCACAACTTCCTATGCCCTTAAAAAACCGAACCAAAACATACAAAAAAAGAAAAATGTCCTTTAGCTGGCTTATATGTATCACAAACAAAGCATTTTTTCTGTAAGTCGCTGGGGATAAAAACAACAAATTACTAAATGTAAATGCTAAGTCATGAAGCTTATATATTATGCTGCATTTCATCACAAACCAGTTCTCTAGAGTCCTAAGAAGATTTTGACCTTACTTGCTTAAAAACACAGATCATAAACCATAGCCTCCTTCTAACTCTGTCTGTAGCAGCCCTACTCAGAATAAGCTCTTTTAATGACTGTTGCTTTAAATGTTGGTTATTCTATGATAACCACTCACCCCACTTCCACATTCCATGGTAACAGTTAATCCATACAGCAGAATATTTCTGAACAGTTATTTATGAAAGCGTGTACTTAAATCTGAATAAACATTTAAGCATTAACAAACTTGCAGCGGTCAGGTGTTATGGTGTCATAAAACCCAGGAATCAGTGTGAAATACTGAGGAAGTCACAGGAAAACAAGCTGTTTCTCCTCTCACATTTTTATGAAAATACCAAAAAGCATAATATGACCTCTAATACTTTTGTTTGTGTGTGTACACAGAACTATGTTCGTGTGGTAGAGGTATGGTGGGATGAATATAAGGACTACTTCTACGCCAGTCGTCCTGAAACTCTCACTTTAGCCTACGGAGACATCAGTGAGCTTAAACGATTCAGGTATAACACACATACACACACAGGTGACACTATCGCTCATGCTATAAATATATTGAGCTGAAAGTAAGGCTACATTATGCAACTTACACTATTGCTAGTATGATATTCAAATTCATGATTTAAATCAACTCTGCTCCAGCCCTCCTTCTCCCTGCTCCACTGTCAGAAGCTACAGAAGCTACTTACTAATTAAGCTTCAGCCTCCTCTTCAAAATACTGATACATTTGAGTAGCTATATTACATATTGCAAGGCTATATAAAGTCTCTGTATTGATATACAGTGAAGAGTTTGCATGCAAAGATTTCTGTCAGTGGTTCATTACGGTTGGTGGTTTTAAACTCCCGACCACTAGATGGCTGTTGTACCGAAAGTAAACTTTTTTTTTGCTCAGAAATTTGTTTGTCGGTACCAGTACAGCTGAATTTCTGCAAAACTTGATACCAATTTCGATACCACAGCAAAATGATCAATTATCACAGACTGCTGCACACACAGTCTGCTAACATACACACCTGCGGTTATGGAATAACCACAGAGAAGCACCCAGGTCATGTTGTAAGGTAAGCTATCACTTGGTTAGCCTAAAGCATCAGTGCGTTTACATGCACTTCATCAGGTTACAGTCGACTTTCTTTTTTTTCTTTTTTTTTTTTAAACCGTCAGGTAAATGGAAAACCTGATTTGTTTAGTGGTGGTAGGGGATTAGAGAAACCTGATTTCCACAGGTAGATTTCTCTCTGAGAACTCCTATTACTGCACCATGTATATGCGTGAGCGGGTTTTTTTATTGGCCTTTTACAAGAGCGCATATGTGTGTAACAAAGGCTGCATAAACCCCTCTTCAACTATCAGATGAGAGGAGCAGCTGAATGAAAAAAGAAAATCTTTACACGGAGTGCGATGGTGTTTTTTTGTTTTTAAATCAAATCCATCTAAAGACCAACTACACCTGAAACCAACACAAAGTGCCCCATCTAAAAGAGCCACTTTTCACTGCGTAGTTCTTTTATTCACACAGTTTGTGCTGTGAAGCTGTGCTGTCTGTGTGTCGGCTCCCCCGGCATATCCAGAAAAAAAAAAGTCAGGAATTCAGTTAAAATTTGACCATGTTTCTAAAATAAGTTCATGGTAAAGAGGAAATCAGGTTCTACTGCATGTATATGCAGATTTCCAATAACCTGCTTTCTTAAGTGCATGTAAAAAAATACTGTAAGTATACCGTTAGTTAAAATGTTTAAACTTTAAGGGTTACGATGGTGCCATCCAAACTGTCAGTTACACATGGATGGTTTGCAGTTGTAAAAGCTGTCATTGCTTAGACTATTTTATTCTCCTATATTATTTGATTCCTATGTTTTGAAAGATGTTTTTATGTAGTTTAACGGCTCATTGTTTGCTATTTGTTGGTTCAACCTTTTGTCAGGGAGGAACATCGATGCAAGAGCTTCAAATGGTTCATGGAGGAAATAGCGTATGACATTCCAGTTCACTACCCTCTGCCTCCTAAAAATGTGGAATGGGGGGAGGTAAGCGCACACTCAGCGTGTTTAGTTAGCTGTCATCGTGGTTGCTAGTCAGCTTCTATGTTAAAGATACTGTGCAATAAAATGTTGAGTGTGTTTCCTGTCTGTGTGTGTGTAGATACGAGGCTTTGAGACGAGTTACTGTATTGACAGTATGGGACACACCAATGGAGGAAATGTGGAAATAGGACCATGCCACAGGATGGGGGGCAATCAGGTAATGAAATGGCTGGTGTCCACCGCTAAACCACTATGATAGGAATGTTCCATCAGTGCGTTCAAATCACAATATGATTGAGATTTACTGACAGCTATAAGCATAAGTCTCTGTCCCTGCATGTTTGTGTGTAGTTGTTCCGCATAAATGAAGCCAACCAACTGATGCAGTACGACCAGTGCCTGACTAGAGGACCTGATAATTCAGCTGTCATCATCACACACTGTGACCAAAACCAACACACTGAGTGGAAGTACTTCAAGGTGAGATATACACAGAGTATCTGCTTTGCTCAGCATTGTGTACAAACAGGAAAACACTAGAAAGAAAGCTTTTGTTAACAATGTTACAGTGAACATGAAGTCACACTCTCCATCTTTCTCTCTCAATTTAGGATCTTCATCGCTTCACTCATGTGCCAACAGGTAAATATCAGCACTGTTCTCCTCATATTAGCCAGTGTCAGTGTGTCTGTAGTACTAACTGGTTGTTTGTACAGTTAGAAGAGAAACACTGACACCAGATCAGTCCACTTTGATGGGAAGCTGATAGGTTGGGTAGGAGGGGCCCACAAAGAGCATGACGTCTGTTTTCTAAGGGTGGAGACACACTGAGCTGACATCAAAGAACCACCTTTGTCACTTGGATAGAGCATGAACAGCCTCTGTATAGCACCTGTTTGCAGTATTTCTTTAGGCTAGAACCTGCACTGTCAGTGTCGGCTTAGGATTAATCAAGATGTGATTAAGCCAAGAACATGCAGTGCAGACATGTCTAAAATATTGTTGGAATAGTTATTCTGTGGGAATATTGAAGCCTAAGGGCTTCTGCAAGAAACACCATCAGTAATGTTCTGTCTATATCTTCCTACCAGGGAAATGTCTGGACCGCTCAGACCTGCTGCACAAAGTCTTCATATCAGACTGTGACACCAGTAAAACCACTCAAAAGTGGGAGATGAACAACATCGTGGCTGTATAAAGACTGGACAGCTTGCACAAACAAGACCACTGAAATCCATCCATGCTATAAGCTGACACTGACTCTGTTAAAGGTCAGAGTCAGTGCAACCCCCAACACAATGGTCACATTTACAGATACTGAGTTGCCACTGTTAACACATTCAGACAGTTAACTGATTATTTACAGTTAACTGTCTCATTTGACCTTGTCAATCAAACCGATCGGTCACTCACCAAAGAGTCACTTTTATTAATGGGGTATTCAATAATACCAATAATATCCACCACTTTCACACTGTGGCCGCTGTCCCCTGGCGTTACGCTCCGGGTGGAACGTTTATCAGAAGGATAATGTCATATTACTGTGTTCCAGGTTATTAGTCCTGTGAATGTAGGAAGTCTAAGAAAACTACCAAGTCACTGCTTTCTGAAACCACATATTGATAACCCACTAGCTAATGTTTACTGTTTGACAACAGCTAGCATTACCATTCAACCACTTCTTTGCTGAACAGTACAGTTTGATAGCGTTACATAATAAGAACACTTGAAATGTTAGTTAACGATACATTAGAAGCTTGATGACATCCAGCACGTTATTCTTCTAAGCTTAAATTAAAAATGACTAAAATGTGTCCTAACATTAGCTGTTGTCTAACTTTAACGTTAGCTAATGAGTTATGGAATATGTTTTACTTTAAAATGTGGCCTGACAGCCCTCTAGATATTTTGCCATCCGCTGTCATCTTAGTTAGTGATCTCTTGGAAATTTTTATCAAACTCCCTACATGTATCAGAGTTCCAAACATCCTACCCCTTACGTGGTATCAGAGGAAAATGGCTGACACATGAATATAGACTCTGCTTGAATGTGGGTTTAGATAGCTCTGAGGCTGAATACACTCGGGCGAGACAAATGTGTTTAATAGATCCACAGTGTGGTGTAGTGTGTTGTAGTATTGAGTCTGTATTTTTGAAAGTGGTGACAGTTTCATGCTGGCTTGTTTTTAATCAACATATAGAAATGACTAACTGATAGGGTGACACATCTTTCCTTGAGGCCACAGTAGATGGTGAAGTGGTGAAGAGGATGTGCTCAGATACCACAGAGATGGTCTTAAAGCTCCTCCTGCTAAACTTAAAAGCACTCTGACATGTTGAATTGTATGTTTTACTTCATGTTTGCACTCCTGGATCTGTAAAAGACACTTGAAGCTAATGCAGCAATCTGACTGCTGAACTGAATTAGCAGAACGATTGACCACACAATCCAGGACAAAAAGAACACTACCAAGATGGAAACAGTCAGTGCTGCTTGTGTCATTAAGCTTCATAGTGTGCCATGGCTGAAACTATCAGCGGTACGCCTCTTCTAAAATATGCTTTCAAATGCCCACTAGCATGAGTGAAAGTGACTCATACACTGAATTTTAGTTTGTTTCCTTTGGTTTCCTTCTGTTTATTTCAGTGGGCTTCAGTTACTCTTCAGCTGAGATGCTTTTTAGGAGCTTGAGCAGTGACATGACTGACGAGGACTTGTAATGAACTGCCTGCCTTACTGACCGTTTTGAGTAACTCAGTAGCTGACCAGCTGACTGTGACTTTGTAACTCCCTGCGTGGAAAGAAAAAAAGAGTGTTGAAGGGGTGGGGGGTGATTCAACTTGTAGTGGGGAAAACAATAAATGAAGAAAATGTGACTGTTGTTGTTGTTGTTGCTTTTGCAAGGGCAGGAGGGTTTGGTGTACGGATGATCATGTATGCAATGTTTTGTACAATGTAAATACATTTCTTTCTAAAGACGATCATGATGGATTTTGTGAAGGGCCTTGAATGATGTAAATATCTAACTTATAACAGAGTTTTAATATGGGCTGACAGTGGGTGAGGGAAGAAATAAAAGAGCTGATTTTTATGATGGCCTCTTTTTGTTACTGTCATTTCTACACTATCACACTAAAGTCGAACATGAAAGACCAAACGAGCATGAACACTGAAACATCCTACAGGATACAGCAGGTGCTCAGATGAACACTTAAAGGAGCTATATAAGAAGCACAGTGACAGGCCACATGTGTATCTTATCAACTACTCGTCCAAATTAAAAAGTTTATATCCAAAGTAGGTGTTAAACATTTCACACAATCACGTCATCCAACTCTGTCAACGCTGTCTTTATACAGCAGTCGTGCACGTCCCCCATTGGCTGGCGTCTGAAAAAAAAAAAACACATGACGCAACAAGGAAGTATTCTTCTTGTGTGTGACTCTCGAAGGACCGTTACGACGTGCAAGGGGTTTGGTCAGGCAACCAAACCAAATTAGCTGAGCTAAAACTACTTTGTATAAGTTCGTAAACTATTCTCAGTCTTACATAAAATGTAAAAAACGACCATTATATAAGTTAGTAAATAATTATATTGTCGGAAATTGTATTGGGGATACAAACAATACATACTAAGGATTCATTTCTACTCATCTATTTAGAAAAAAGGATACATGATTTAACCGGAAAAAAACTAAAACTAAAACCAGTGAAAGTTGATAAACCTGGTAGCACTCCTAGTTAACCTAGCTAACTTCGGCTGCCTTCGTCAATCACGTGACCGACCCTTTACTCGCCGGAGCGGTCCTTCGAGACTCCCTCTCTGCTGTTGGGTGTTTATCGTAGAGTGAGAATTTTCCATTTTAGCAACAACTTTATCGAGCTGTTGATAGAAACGACAGTTGTCGGAGTTCCTGCGGGACACACAGCAGGGAAATGAAACGAGTTATTACAGCCCTGTTGTACTTTCTGTTGGTGGGACACGTTCGGAGTTGGGATGACGGTACGTTCAGCTTTAACTCATTAATTCTGTTTGAATGTTTTGGACATTAAACGTTCCATAGTTAGATAACAGTCATAGTTTATGCACACACCTGCTTCTGTCCGCGGAATAAACCGTAATATAAAGCTGACAGCGTCAGGTCGGGCAACACACTGCTCCACTTCCGCTCACAGTGGCTGTAATGTCAGCCTCCCTTCACTGTATCGCTCCGTACAGAGAAGCTCACTAAGCTCTGTTGTATCTAGTAATACAACAACTAATGCACCAATTACCTGCCTTATTGATCAGTTATTAGTCATCAATAAGAACATCTGGGTTGCCAGTTTGTTGATACTTTTAGCTCTTTGTTTTATTCTTTGTTTTATTAGTAAGTAACTACAGTTTATAATACAGTAATTCATATACAAAAATATATAAAAACCAAACAAATACAGGGTAGGGCAGAACACTGTCTTGTGTCTTATGTTAGTCTAAACTGATTTCATTTCAAAGCTCTTCAACAAAGAGCAGCCACCAGACCCTGATGAGGGGACCATAGAGACCTGCTGGTGACACAGGGCTGTGGCAGATCTGTAATGTGCACAGGTACCTGACCTGTAGGGCTGTGAAAACAATTACAAATATGTTGCGTTGAATTCTATATTTAACTGGGAGCTGGTGTAAAGGGGACCTGAGGACCAGGTCAAGAGCTTAGCAGCAGCATTCTGGACCACTTGATGGGGACACCTCTCCAGTGGACTCACTGACCACTTACCTCCTGGAAAAGAGCTCCAGGACGTCCGGACTGAAAAGCATTATTTCCAACTGCAGACCTGATGGATGACTGCTGAAACTATCTTTTTCTCCTCTCCCCTCCATAGGCAGCGTGCTGCTGCGGGACGTCCAGGTGTTGACTCTGTACAAGGGTCGCTACACCACCGCCAGGCGCTCCAGCCCCATACCTCAACTTCAATGTGTTGGGGGCTCAGCTGGCTGCCAGGCCTTTATTCCAGAGGTGGTCCAGTGTCAGAACAAAGGCTGGGATGGGGTGGATGTTCAGGTGAGGATGGAGAGATGAGGTCCTGTCTGTTATGTTTATTAATCAGCTGGTCAAAAACAGTGAAAAATCACCAGCACGTCCTCTCCGAGTCCAAGCTAGGAACGTCCCGATACCACTGAGTACAGTTACAAGTACTTACATTTCAGTACTTGCTGATATACTGATATAAGTACATATTGCAGTTTTATTATAAAAACTGCAATAACTTTAAAACACTTAATCATGTTTATCATGGTGCTGTCTCAGAGTACAATGTGAACAGAATGGCTCACACGTGGAGCTTATTGTTAAATAAATATTTTACCTAATGACTAGTGTTGAAGGAGCTGCTGCAGTCTGCTTCTCACTTATCTTTAAATGTCTCCACACCACTGACATTTCTCCACCTGTGCCTACCTGCTCACCCAACATGAGGTTAACACTGCTGTAAAGAAGTGTCAGTGTTTTACAAAAGTATGAGTACATGAGGGCACATCATTCCCAGAACACACTGGTATCAGTATTGAGACATATCTTGTCACGTACAGTAGCTGGTCCAGGTCCCTCAGATTTACTATTACTAGAAGATTAAATCCACAAATGTTGTAATAATCCTCCTGCTGCTCTTCACAGTGGGAGTGTAAGACTGACATGGACAATACATACCGCTTTGGTCGCATCGAGGTGAGCTGTGAGGGCTACAGCCACCCTGCTGATGCCTACATACTGAGGGGCTCCTGCGGGCTGGAGTATACGCTGGAGCTGACTGAAGAGGGCCAGAGAAGGAGCCAAGGCAGCTCAGGCTTCCACGATGGTTTCAAGGGATTTGGAGGTGGGAGGGTGGACATCTGAGGTTGTTGAGGTTGCATCTTCATAAAGACTAGATATCCAAAAGTGATCTTTTTCTATGTCTGCTTCAGGACTTGGGGGTTTTGCCTCCAGTTTCTTCAGCGGTTTCTCTGGAAACAGGCACAATCATCAGCAGCAGCAGCAGAGCCATCAGAGCTCGTACCCTGCAGCCAGCCAGGACTCAGGAGGGCTGCTGGTTATTGCTGTGCTTCTGCTGTTAGCCTACGGAGTCTACAAACTGTTCCTCAGTGGGAACATGGCCCAGTGGGGGCGGGATGGAGGACAGGCTGGGTACCCCAGAGATCATGGCTCCACTGCAGGGCCACCACCTCCAGGGTTCAAACCGGACTTCACAGGTGTGGTTTGTGCTGCAGCGCTCAGCGTTCAGAGCTGTAGTGTTATCAGAACTCACTCACATCACACGACTCTGTTGTTGCTTTTCTTTCAGGCCAGTATGGTCCCAACCCAGGCTATAGTGACTACACTTACGGGCCGCAGTACGGACAACAGTACCCAGGAGGCCGAGCTGCTCCCAGCACAGGTGGAGGCTTCTGGACGGGCATGGGGACAGGAGGGCTGCTGGGATACCTGTTTGGTCGTCAGAGGTGAGTGAAGAGACAGTAGAGAGAGAATGTTCTTCTTCTTCACTCAGAGCCTTTAGGTCATTTGTGTTTTATTTTTTTTGTTTTTTTTTTTGCAGAAACCAGCCACACAACTACAGCTACTCCACTTACACTGACAGAAGACCTCCTCCTGCCACGGGCTCTTCCTCCTCTGGGACACGCACAGCTTCAGGTAGGTTAGCATGTTAACTAACAGGGCCACACACACACACTCACCGACATCAGAACAGTTGATATTTATGATGGATTGATACCAGTTATCTAATGATCTGCCCCCTAGGATTCCATCTAGCTGTTATATCCAAAGTATTAATGTGAGGAGCAGAGAAATTGTTGTGTGGGCACCATGGCAACAGCTCAGGGAAGAGCAGGGGGTTTTAAAGTGTTATGTCACAGCCAGACAGACAGACAGACACACTGATAGGATGGGATGTCAGGTAGACGTTGGTAACTTAACAAGGTGATCTCCACAAGTTAGGCACAAAGGTGTTTACACGTTGACAACAAACAGAGGTATATCACTTCTTAGTGTTTCAGTGTCTCTAGCTGCAGTGTTACTGTGTGGGCAGAGGAGTCGGCCATTAAACCGTTTCTGGCTCAGCGTTATTATTGTGTATGACATATGACCTTTAGATGGCATATAACACTCCGGGACCCACAGCCTGTAACATATTGAGCGAAATAGAGTACAAACCGCTAGCTACTGCATGTTCAGGTATCATCATCTGTGGCAAAGGTGGGAAGAAAAAGCTCCACTTGATTGTAATGATCAGCAGAACTTGAACTAAATGGTTTTAACATTCAATCATGGTCTTTTGTTCATTTTAAGTGACTTTGTCAGTAAGAAGAAAATGTACAGTGTAGAAAAATGAACTTCATTAACAGTAGATCAGTTTTCACACTACACTCTGCATTGGCAACTTACTGTGTGTCCTCAACTAAACTGGCTAAAAACAAAATAACTAATATGAAATAGAAATGAAATAAAAACTAAACTGAAATGAAATTCAGATTTAACCTAAACATATTGTCAAAACAAAGATGTTCAGACTTTTAGAACCTTGGTCAGGAGTGTGCTAATGCCTTTGGCTCATCACTAATGAAAGAAAACTATCACATTTGTGTCACACTCGTAGGTTTCGGAGGAACCAAGAGAAGATAGAAGCCATGGAGTTGGAAGAAGCTGTCGGACATGATGTGAGCAGTAGAGCTTCTACTTGTGCGCAGATGAACTGAACTTCTGCTTTTCTCCTGAGAGCTTAGCTGGTGTGAGATTTAGACACTGAACACATCAGGTGTGGAAGAGCTCAGTCTGGCTTCCATGTGTTTTTAGAACATTGATGTGATCAGCTTTCTCCAGGTGTGAGTCAATGTGAATGCACACTGTATTTATTTAGTATGGTGATGTAGAGGATCTGCTGTCTCTCTTTCCTCCTCTTGACTTATTTTGTGGTGGTGAGTGTGCTCTGCCTCACACAGGAAACTATATGTGCAACTTCCCTGTAGCTGAACAGAGGTACGAAATGCTACTCTGTTGTTTTCAGCAACATTTAATGTTATGAATAAAGTGTATATAATTTTAAACCATATTAATTGTTGCAGTAGATATATTTGGAGCAAATGGTGTGTGTGATATTTTGGAAACTAACTAATAAAAATGCATAAAATGTTGCTTTTCTGTGTTTTCCTTCACAGAGTAGGTGAAACAGTTTGTTGGTAGAAGGAGCAGAGCTGCTTATCACTCCAACACTAAAGCTTGTTAAATATGAGCTCTTACTGTTGTGGTGGACAGCAGGAGAAAAGTTTAACATTGACTGATGTGCCAGAACTCACAGTGTATCACAGCTTGACACGCATGTGGTCTGGTGGGTAGAACCTCTCAGTGTTTGGTGAAGCAGCATCGCCCTCTGCTGTCCAGTAACCACAAGCCTACAGGAGCTAGTATTTCCAGACTGTGGCTTAGTTTCTAAGGTCATAGTGTGTAAATGCACCAACATCTAAGATTCCAGATTCAGAAATCTCATTATGATATTCACACACCACCAGGTTAGACCATGCAGTGATAGCTCACTGCTATTATTCACAAAAGGAATAAAAAATACAAATATTAAAAAGGAGCAACAAAGGTGCTGTTCTACAGAAGATTTGAGTTCATTTTGTGTGTGTGTGTGTGTGTGTGCGTGTGTGTGTGTGAGAAAGAGACAGAGAACTCACATTACAAAACTTTACTGATTTAGAATGATTTAGTGAAAATGTTGGCGTCCGTTTTAAACCGCAGGAGAGTTAATGTCCTGATGTTTGGGTTTGGTTACAATAATGAATGTTAACATTAAACACAGTGTCCTCTGCTTCCCTCGCTCCTCCACTGGCTGTTCTGCTCTCATAGCTGTCTTTACTTGGCCACACTCCTGGGACTGGTTCCTGCAGACTGACACGCACAGTAAAGACTAAGACATCAAATGAATGAAGATGATTCATGATGGTAGAAAAGCAAAAGTAACATGTACTAACTCTGACCGTTGTCACGATGGAACATTGTAGAAGATAGAGAAGTTGACGACTTGTGAGGAGGTGGAGGAGGGAGACTGGCTGAGGTTATCTGCCTCAAAACAAGACTCAGGTCATTCTTCTGCACATAGTTTCACATATAAAAAAATATTCTATCATATTTTCAACTGTGGTTGTCTGACCTTGTCTTCTGCCATGACGTGGTTTCCGTATTTTGGGTTTCCGCCTCTTGCTCAGCCTGATGAGATACTTCTGAATTGCACTGTCCAGAACCGCCTGACGCTAGCAGAGGAAGAGCAATTAAACTACACTTGTAGTGCTTGGAAAACAGTGTCGGCCATGATTTAATGTTACACGTGGAAAACTTTGGAAATGAACCTGCCACCAACCTTAGTGTCAGAAAAGTGGACGTATGTATTTTCAGTCTGCACAGACTGGACAACCTCCACTGAGTCGTAAATGTTTTTGGTCCTGAGGCCTGTTCACAAGATTCAAGCTGATCAATCATCAGGCCTTGATGATGCAGTAGCATTTTACTGTTAAAGCTGCTCGAGCCGGTTTGTTTTCAGGGTTTGGTACAAAAAAGATAAAACCTCAGAAGATAATTTGATCATTTGTATAAATCAGTCTCTTGTTAACATGTTAAACTTTGGAATAAAAGCCACTGTGTATTTTGTTCTCCATCACTTGTCTTAAAAGTTCATTAGGAAATCCGCCCTGTTTACACTTACTCATATGATGTGCATCACTCTCTTCAGGTATCTGTGGGGAGGCGGTGCAGGGAGCTCTGTCCATTTCCTGTTGCTCATCTGTGTTAACAGGTAATTGGTCGATAGCCTCATATACAGATTCCCCCTTTGGGACAAGAAGACTGCCTTCAAGCACGTCTGGAGCAGGATCCAGTTCAGCACTGGAGTCAATCTGGTGGTTCTCACTGGGTGGTGCCGTGTCCTCTGACTGCATCTTGCATGGAGGCGAGTCAGGTGTGGAGCTCCTGAGCTCTTTGCTCAGGAAAGGTGACCACTCATCACTCGACAGGAGCTCCGCCACCAGCGCCACTGGACTGTGCACTTTGAAGGAACTGAAAGGACTGGGACAAATGTAAGGAAAATACTACTGTCAATAACCACCCATGGAAATACATTAACACCTTTTCTTACTCTGAGCCACAACAACAGAGCTTTTACATGAGGTAGTAAACTCCCAGAATGTTCTTTGCCAAGGCTGAACGGCTGCAAGTAATAAGTAGCATGGACTATATTTACAGAGTGGTAATAGTATAAATATTAAATATTCTACCACAGTTCAATCTAACACTAAATAATAACATTTCCCAAATAACCTTAATTCTAAATGTCTTGTTGGTTTTACCAGAAACCACCAGAAAGACTATATATATATATATATGCGAGTGTGTAACTGTAGGAAAAACAGTTCAATAAAATAAGAGAGAGAGTGAGTGAGAAGAGTGAGAGCAGGGAAGAGAGAACGAGTATAGAGGACGACAGATGGATTAGAAGAGACAAAGAGAAAATGCAGTGAATGAAATGATGACAAGTTTGACGAGATATTTCCTGATGACAGTGGTAACTCTTTTTCCTGAATCACAATAGCTTGAGATAAGATAGGTTTCTAAATATAAACCTATTGTTATCACAAGCATGTGTGTGTCTTTATTTCCTTGTGAAAACATAGTGAATACTATACAATAGTGAGACGTGCCTGTGTGTGTGATTACCAGAGAGAGAAAGGAGGAAGTGATGACACATAAAGCAGTGTTAGAATGTTTTTACAATTAAGAAAAGAAAATATGACACTAAACAAACCCAGACAGCGAGACAGTGGGACTTTTACTGCAGGAACCCACAGCACAGTCATATCATTAACACAGATCAGTGAGCCTGTTCCAGGACCAGCCCAAGCCATGAAACTATCTAACCTTCTTCACTGAGGAGCTTTTTTATTTTTGACCATGAGCAGACCAGTTCCTTCTCTAAACTGTCCATCACTTTGGCAGATGTTCATCTTCTTCTGCCTGTCTCCTTACTGCTGATGAGGGTTTTCATGGTGGGCTCTGGCCACTGTATTTCTGCATGATGTCCTTCAGATAGTGGATGTGATACCTTCTTCCCTGATGTGGAGGACATCTGACTGCTGTTTTAATTTTCTTCACAGATCTTCCAGTGTTTTTTTCAACAGCTGTTGATGCCTGATGATTCTTTGACTGACCCGTTCTGTGAATGTTGCTCAGTGCATCAGTGCTTTCTTTTTTTTTTTAATAGCTGCATTGGCTATGGCCAGTGTTCATGCCTGATAGCTTTTCCCCTGTTCTCCCCCCATGTTTCTCTGCCATAGACATTGTTTTGGTTTTTGTGTTGATTTGTTTTTTTAACAACAAACACACTTAAACCCAAGACTACACATCTAGTAGTGATTTTTACAGGACACACCTGGGCAGCAAGAAATACCGTCACATGTTCGAGTACCTTTGTTCCCTCATACAAAAGGTTCTATGTTCTCTGTAGTTTACTGTGTTTAGATGTAAACTATCAAAGCTGAAATTCTGAGCTTTTGTCTCATATTCACATCTTAATCCTATACCCAAATGCCTCCAACACAAATATCCATCATGTTTAGAGAGTTAAAGTTGAATTGTTATTTACACAATTCAGTTACAGGTTCTATGAAAACATGAATCCTACAACAGCCACACAGCAGCAAACATATTCAGAATTTTGTGGATTCTCTTGGTTTGAGCTCATCTCACGCACATATGTTCATCAGTATGTTGTTATTGTATCTTTGATGTGCTGATCTTAGACTGATAAACATATTGTATCAGCTCGGTTACACTGATAATTATAATTATTAGAGATTGATGCAGTGAGTCAAACTAGAAAAATCACTGGAAGAAGTGGATGCATGTACTGTAATGTGTGAGTGGACAAATGAGTGTGTGCGTGCGTGTGTGTGTTACCTGTCAGGTCCGTGTCTTCGTATAATCCTTGCTTCTATCTCTTCATCCATCCATTCCTCTTCCTCCTTCATACCTGCTTCCTCCCAGTGCTCTGTCCCATCCTTGATAACAAACAGCTCATTTTATTTTTAAAGAGAGCTGAACATATTTTGAGAGAAAGATTTTTCAAAATGAGTTGTAGATAGATGATTTTATCTCTTGAAGATTCACACACAATGACAATTATTGCTCAAAAATGTGACACTGCACTAGCACAGACTCCGTAGCTTAAGCGAGGGCTCCAATCCTGGTCCTCAGTTATGCTGGTTACCTGCTTCAGGTGTGTTCAACCATTCAGAAGCTGTAAGTACCGGGGTGGTTGGAAAACAAACAGGACAGTGGCCCTCGAGGACCAGGACTGGACCCAGCGTCTGGTCTTGTACGTCCCAATGTGTTTTCACAGCGAGTGTGAACAATGTTCTCTATATAACTGATGTTAACAGGAGTAGTTCAACATTGTTGCAATGTTTAATGACTACTGTAATGTTATGATAGTTAGGATTCACATTTTCATATCTCATTTTTCAACACATTACATAACATTTACATTTTAGTTGTTTCATATTGAAAAGTTTGGATTAGTTACTTAAAATCTTGACAGTCAGCCTGTGATCGCTGCTCCACTGGAAGTCACAATCTCGTATGAACTGAATTTCCTACACTGGAAAATAATTAATTGACTGTGTCGAAAAAAAAATGTGGACTTGTCAGGAGAAAGTCCCTGAGGTGTCTCCAACATAACAACAGCTGTGCTTTCTGTGAACATGTGGCAAAACCAGTTACCGTCGTACGCTTAATTGTTCATGTCCTCAAATGACATATTTCAGGCAACATAGACCTCTGGATCAAAGTAGGAAGAGTATTTTCACGTTGCCTGTGAAACTGTGAAAGGAAAATCAAGAATCACACGTAGCAGATTAACAATTCCTTTAACAGTCCGTTTCTGCTGGAATCTCGTGGACACGAAAAAAACCCAAACAATCTGGGCTGCAAAAAATGAAAAGCCATGACTTTTCCATAACTAAGCACATTGTTTTGTAAACCAAATAAGAACTACCATATAACAGTGTAACGTGATTCATTTCTGATGACATTAATAAATGCTGTAGTCCTGACTGCAGGGCCCAGATCCTGTGCTTCATCCAGACCAAATGTAAACACAAAAGCATGTCTCTTTACTATACTGTATCACTGTCACTGTTGTAGTGGACATGGGGTTAAGGATAGCACATAAAACCATGCTTACCAAGTGGAAACCTATGGTTGTATTGATTAGCTGCTTGTTTGTGGTTTTGAGACTTGATGTAAATGAGACGTACCTGTGTCACTTCCTCTCCTCCCGCTTTGGTTCTTCTTTTCTCATCTCTCCCCTCTCCTTTGAATTTACAAATCATTTTCTTGGCAAAGATTTTCATCCTTCTTCCTGCACTGGGCTTTTGGTTTATCTGCCTTGGTGTCTCACCAGTTTCCTGTGCATCCTCAGTCCCCGGTGGACAATCAGACGACAGTTTGGAAATGACTTCCCCGGGCGTTTGGATGTCTTTGTTGTTTCCTGTCCGTTTGAGTGTGTCCATGTTTGAGTCTGCACCTACAGGGTTGACACGAGGAGGAACCTCTTGTGGAAGAGAACCAGGGTTGAACTGTCCATCGTCTTGTGTTCTTGGTAGTTGAGAGTGATGACATGTCTCCAGTATGTTATCTGGCTTTGGACTGTTTCCACATTGGGGCATGAGAGTGAGTCTTTGCCCTCCTTTTGGCAATTCTACCTCCTGATTCGTTGAAGATTTGGGTATAGACTCTATTACTGTTTCTGCTAGCTGGGAAGACATGTCTGTCATGGTTGGAGAGGCCACCTCAGTATCTCCGGGATCTCCATTTCCTCTGTCATGTCCTTTCCCATCATATTCATCTCTTTTCCTGTCCAACAACTTACTTGGGTCTTCATCTTTCTTCCCTTTGTTCTGTTTATCCTCTTTACCTTTCTTTATATCTGTAAATATAACTATGATCGATCGGTGAGATTTAGCCACATCACCATGACTCTTCTTTCCAGATGTTTCTTCATGTTCTTGTGTCTTTTCATTTCTTTTGGTTAGGTCTTGCTCTGGCTTGTTCCTCTTGTCTTCGTCTTTGTTCTGTTCTGCCTCTTGTTTCTCTTTCTGCTTTCCTTCTTCAGTCTCAGTGAACTTTGGCTTATTGAGCCTTGGAGGTTTTATAGGTGGTTTTTGAGGCTTTGAAGAAGGTTGAGGGGAACATTTTAATTGCTGTATTGCTGCAGTTCCAAATGTGCAGCTGTGGTCGATGTCAGATATAGTTCCACTGTCAGGATCTGAGCACTGATTGCTGTCTTTAACTACACACAGGGGAGGAATCTGGCATGTCATTGGTTTACCCTCCTCATCAAAGACTTTCAGATGTGGACCCTGGCTTGTAGTTTTCTCAAATGCAGGTGATCTTTGGTAGCGCTTGGGAGGTAGTGGGGGAGGAGTTACTGGCATGGAAAGCGGAGTCAGAGAATTCGGGTCGTCCACTTCAGGAATGACAGCAGAGGTGGAGCCCTTCAGTTCTCCAGCAGTACCAGTGACTACATCTGGATCTGACCTAACAGTGTAATTGCTGTATTCCTTCTCTTCGTCCTCTTCAGCCAACTTCTCTCTGATGTTTTGCCCTTCAGGTTGAAGGTTGGCATTTAGACTGGAACTTTGATTATTATTTTTGTGATTATTTGCTTTCAGTTCTGGGCTCAGCAGAGAATCATCAAAGTTGCTCTCCATTTGCACATAAACACCCGAATCCAAAGAGTGTGTGCGTGATTTGCCAGCAGTGCTCTGATTGTCACTAAATGTATCCATTTAGTGTCTGAAGGTGAATTTACAGTGAATCACAACCTAATGTGAGAGAGACAGAGAGAAGGACTCATAAAACAACCATGTCTCCAACAATTACATAAAATTTCTGATTCATATAGGCAAGTTGCATTGACTGGCACAGGTCATTTTTAGGAGATGTTTTTGTTTGTTTTGATTTAGCTGTTCTATAAAGGTGTAATTTTATTATACTGTAATGTGTGGCTGTCATGGTGAAAAGCATCTTTACATTTTGACCAGTTTGGCTCAAATAATAAGAAACAACTTTTCATTTTGGAGAAACTGGTCAATTTAACTAAGACAAAAATGAGAATTTGAACAGACTGTTTGAAAGATGAGCCAAAAGGACTAAGAAAAACTTAATAGACACAATGTTTAAAGTGACTGTTACGTTTCCTTATTAAACACAGTTGTTCCCTGACCTTAACCAAGTGCTGTGAGAACCTGAACCAAACCAGAAAACTAGTAAAGCTGCAGTCCCTTAACTTTAGGAAAACGAAAACTGGATGTTCAGTGGATTGGATATTTTGGATATGTGTAATTGATTACCTATGTTTTTTATCAGTGTATTTTGTGCTTATCAATGACACCGATATAAAATATCCTCTTTATGTTTGCAGAATACATAATATAGTTGTAATGGCAATATGTTTCCTACAAGAACAGATGTTTAGTTTTCATTTTTAGGAGATAGGTTGTACTTACTGTACTATAGTACTATTACAATACTTTTCTGACTGACTGCATACAGTGTGTAGAATGTGTCTACACATCGACTACATGACAACAAAGTTACAATAATAAAATTAAACTTCCCACTGCTGCTACATTTATTTATTATTACATTGATTTATAGAAAGTCTGTTCCAGTTAATACCTGTGTATTATTAGTATTTAGAATCAAAGTGCTGTCTCTTACCACTGTAGTGTCTGTCAGCAGGTGTCCACTGTGCATGTTCCTTGAACAATATGTCTTTGTCGCTCTGCCACCTGAGTGTATGTCGCCTTTGGCTTTTCTTCTCTTATGTTGTGCGATCAGACTGTTGCTCATTGACTGACTAAACCAGTTCTGCCTCATGCTCTTTTTCCTGATTCTTTCTCTCTTTCTGTTTGGATTATTATCTAATTATATGACAAACTCACTCACTTTAGCCCAAATAAGAAGAGCATTTTTCAAAACTCATTCATAACACAAGTAGTAGTAGTAGTAGCAGTTGTAGTGGAATTAGTAGTAGTAGTAGCAGTTTCTCATTCATTCAGGTAACTTTCATTGTTTTGATACATGTGTGCAGAAGAGTAACAACCGTTCTCTGGAAACCTGCACAGAAAACACTTCAGAACCAATGAGTTGATTCTCAGTGAAATCAGATATTAACCATCCATCCCACCATTCACCACAGGCCATGGGATCAGATGTCTGCTGAATACATATGTTAAATATATATGTTAAATAGGCCAAAATGAAAAATAGTTTCTTGTCATTTGATGCACAAAATATAAAGATGTTTTCTCACCATGATAGTCACACATTACATTAGAACTGCCACAAAATTACATCATTATGGAAAAGCAAATTCAAAATAAATAAAAAAAAACAAACAAACAAAAAACATTCCGCAGTCTGGTAAAATAAAACTAAGTAAAATAAAAACCTTTGTACAGTATAGGATATAATAAGCCAAAGTTACAATGTAACTTCTCATTTTCCTTGACATCCTGTCAGTCTTGCTGGTCTGGGCAGATGTTTTCACTAACATCACGCAGTGAGCCTGGGTGAACATTATCTTGCCCGGCACAAACACGCTACTGTGCATTGTTGACCTGTAATTTCCTCCCATGCCGCATTCATGTCATTCTACAGAAGAAGAGGGAAGTGAAGAGTGAAGACCAGTTTTAATCACTGAGACATATACTAATGATTTCTGTGCAGATATGTAGAGAACTCTACACATGTACCAGAACAATGACATGTGTTTGAATGAATGAGAAATTCTTGTTCCAGTTGTTTTCAAACTATATATAAGTTGAATTAACCTGAAAATTTAAAACGTAGATATTATGTTGTCATGGCCGACTCAAGCCAGGAAGAGGACGACACAGAGTTTGCATTTCAAAATAAAGATTTAGTTAGAGAACTAAATATACAAAATATTTGCAAAATTAGATTACAGTACACGTTGTACATGATTGGATGCATGCTGGGTCTGGTGCAGGGATGCTGTTGAAAGGAACCAGAAGATAGAAACCAATGTGGAAGGCAAAGGTAGCAGCAGTGGTCTGAGTGCAGTGGGCCCAGGTGCTCCTGCTTTCCCCTCACCCTCTACAAGACAGAACACCCAGCAAAAACACTCCTTCCAAGCAAGAGGCTGTCACAGTGTTAATTCATTAATTATAACTGATTCAACAACGTTCCTGAAGCTGAAAATGACCCTAAATTTAACCACTGAATTAATTCAAATAAAAAATGACATTATTAAAATAAATGTCAGTAAATGCTTTTACATATTGTACAACAACACATGTTGAAGATACACTATGTTCACAGTGAGAGGGGGCGGGTCTGCTGCAACCAGCCAATCCTAGCCCTCTATTTACTACCATGTGATTCTGAACCCGGAATAACAACAACAGCTCTGACTTTTGCTCCCAACAGCCAAGAAACGTAGAGAAAACTTCACTGCTTCACTGTGAGACAGGTTGAAGTTATGAAGGCGGCACTGCTTCACGTGTCGCTTCCCTTCGTGCTCTGTGTCGCCTTGGCGAACACTAGCCTCTTTGACTTAGTTGCAGTTGACTTGACATATGAACATTATGCAGAGAGACGTGTGGAGTATCTGCCCGCTTTCCTGGCGATGCCCTGTAACTGTCTGGTCAACCTGGCTTATATCTTCATGGGACTGTACTGGCTGCTGTGGCACGGAGGCGGCACAGAGACAGAACAGAACCGCTACATGAGACAAGTGTTCGCTTTCATGGCGCTCTTTTACGCTCCTGTGCAATGGACGCGCTTGGCCGTGCTGAGGCGCGCCACCGCCGTGCTCGACCAGTGGTTCACCTTGCCGATATTCGCATGGGTTCCGGTGTGGATACGTTTTATTGAGCTCGGACCTGCGAAATGGCGCGCGTCGCACGCGGCAGCGCTCGAGCTGGCTTCTCTTCTCAGCTATGGCCTGGTGCTGGCGCACGAGCGCGGCTTCGAGGTGGCGCTGGGATGTCACGTCGCCCTCGCGGTGTACCGGGGAGTTCGCGTGCAGATAACGCACGGCGACGGTCGCACGTGGGGATATCTGGTGCTAGCGGTGCTGTCGTGCGCCGGGTTCGTGGTGCTAAAGCTCCTGGATCACTGGCTCGCTCAGTACCAGCTCTTCCAGCGCTTCACCGGACACTTCTGGTCCAAAGTGTGCGACGTGCTGCAGTTCCACCTGAGCTTCTGTTTCCTGAGCGAACTGTCACAGAAGAGCCGCAGAAAGACTGCAGCACAGCAGGACTGAGAGCCAGAGAACAGGAACCAAGGACCAGGTCATTAGTGAGACCTCTTCAGTGGACTGGTTACCTTCTGGAAGGGGACCGCAGGACATCTGGACCAATGTGTGTTCAGAAACCTGTTATTTCTGATTTTTGGAATAGGGATAACTGTGCAGTTTCTGAATCGGTTCAATCGGTAGATGAATCCAGAATCAATCAGTGAGTGTGGTGCTAAAATTTAACCAAAGGACGTTTACTTTAGTTGACATTGTGATATTAGTAGCTATGAAGTGTAGATGGCCTACTAGTACTAGTACTAGTACTGCATAAACTATGAGCTGCAGATGGTGATAATTTAAAATCAATTTAAAAGCATTTAAAAACATATTTTCTCATTTTTTTTGTGGCTGGTACATACACTTCATT
>OMLM01009882.1:39712-53588 GCA_900302695.1 Helostoma temminkii | reverse complement strand
TCATCCCTTGGAGTCTGAATCCTGTGTAGGATTTCTAGGACATGATAGAAACAATAAATCACACAATTCACAAATGAAACTATATATAAAGTTTAGATAAACAAATGAAAAGATGACAAATGGAACAGTCAAGATAAAGTGCTTGTCCGTGCTTGCAATCGATTCGTTGTTGATGACATGTTCTAGAAACAGGCTGTTGAGCAGCCTGCTGAGCAAAGAGCATCCAGAAAGGGGGAGGAGGATAATTTGAGTAAGGGAAGTGTGGGTGTCTGGTGACAGAGCCGTCATTTCCATCAGCCACATTAGTTAAGTATATTGTCAGTGATCCCATTAGTGTGTTTTACAGTTCAGTGAATTCCATCATTTGTGTCCAGCCATAAATATTCAACATGCAGTGAATAAATAGTTTTTTTCATAGTAAAGGTAAATCTTTCATTTTGGTTATTAAAATGCTCTTTTATTAAGTAACAACAACACAGCGACATAGTAAGGAGGTTTATTACTAAATGGAATCAGTAACATCACTATTATCCTAGTTATGAATTCATATTTGTCCTTCATTTGGTGTTTTGATGACAGTGCTGGATATATGACGTGTTTGCAACTGATTGCTGCACTTTTGATATGTCAGGGGGTTAATTTGCTTAATCATCTTAGGGCTTTGGTGTTTTTGTGGAAATACGCGTAACAATTCCAGAGGGAATTTTCTCCTGTGGATTGTTCCTGTACTTCAGCTTCTAGGAAAGAAAAACTACCAGGACTTTTTCTTTATTAGTGACCTTGCATGTATGTACTGAGATGTATTAGAGATTACTTTAAAAAATATTCAATTTGTTACATGAAACATTTTAACAATACCCTTGAAGCTGTATCTCAGTTTTTTTATTTTATTTTGTGGCCCTCAGAATCACTAGAGTTTACAGTGCAGCTTATAACATATAGCTATTTTTAAATAATCTTTGAATGATGAGACAAAGAAAATTATCCAGATTTAGTGTTAAGTAAGGAAACAGACCACTAGAGTGCACTGTAATTCTACATATAGGTTCAAGGGCAAATCCAGTCAAATAGTTTTCAACATATACAGTACAGTGCGCTAAATGCATGAGGATTAAAATTGAAGATTTAAAGGATTAGTTTAGAACAATATTGAAGAAATGGTCTGTTTTTCTAAGATGAAGGCAATTTTTAAAAAATACTTTAAGAAAGTTTTTAATTTATAACCATTAGAACATAACCTTAGTTTCTAAATAAAAACAAAAAAAACCTGCAACTTAACGAACGTAGATTTATTGTTCATAATCTGTCAAAATATCTGAAAGACAAAGGGACACATTTCAGCACAAATAAAATGTTGGACTGCCACACTGATTTATTATTATTTATGAAAGACTTGATTAGCAGAAATTTAATGAACAAGAACAGACTGCATTCATGTGTCAAAGGAGACATTTTAGTGATTTTTGCACACAAAAATCAACTCTAAGGGAGTTTATCAGTCAGTCACCCTGAAAGACTAATAGTTGCTCGAAACACACAGGCAGACTTTCCTCCTTTTATGAAAGGACCTTGTGAATAGTGGATGTGTGTACTGGATGACGTAAAGAGCAGCATTCATTTCTGGCTCCTAAAAAAATACAGCTAATACAGCAGAGGTATTTGGACAATGACAGTTTTATGATTTTGACTTCAGACACCACCCCAATAGATTTGATATGAAACAATGAAGATGCGGTCAAAGTCTAGACTTTCAGCTATATTTTAAGAGGTTTCACTTTTAACTATATATGACTCTTTAGCTGCTACATTCTGTGCTACATTCACCAACTGTTGTAACTTTGTGTGTGTGTTGTTTGGCATAGGGCAGATAACTTACAATGGAAAAAACAACATGTTCCAGTTGCAAGCTACAGGTGGAAACAATGTTGATGAGAGCCAACACAACAACATTTTACAAAACCAACAATTTTCCAATTTCAGTGCCCTCGTAGGTCGTTTGTCACTGCTCTCTCATACGTCTACAGTAGCTGTGTGTTGCAAGAGCGCCCTTATGTATGGAGGCCTTTGTAGAAACTGTGCAGCTGTTGATGCAGGACCCAAAAATGACAAAAATGTCTTTTACATAGGCACCAAAATAGAGGCTAGTCTAATGTTTATTTTGGCTAAACAAAAAACCCAAAGAGCAACTGTGCAAACAAAGCAATTTGTTTGGGATTAGGCATAAGGACGTAATAATATGTTAATGTCTTTGCTCTATTGATGTTGTGCTTTCTCTTGGGCCACTTTACTCCTTTATATGTCTTCTGTACTTTGTGTGAATGCACAAGCATAAACAAAATCATAAAGCGCATAAGTACATTGGACCCAGATGGAACCTAAACCTATGTCATATTCTTAGCAAAGTCCTTTGTCTGTCACAATCCATGTCTTTGTTTCTTATTCTTCAGTTTCTGCCCAAGATTTAATTTCTGTTTCTCTCTACAGTACATTCACACCTTCAGACCCACCTGGTCACACACCTCAGTCATACTCCTCCCACACTTCCTCACTCTTCTGACCACACCCCTACTCTGCTCCCCTGACACACTCACCCACTCTCTCTCTGCTCTGCTCCACTCTGCCAATCACTGTAACCATTTTCACCTGTGCTACTCCCTTTATTATCAGGCCTGTTTTTTTCCAGTCTCTACACTACAGGATTGTCTGTAACTCTGACCTCAGTTTGCTGCTCTGCAGCCAGTCTCTAATCTGCCTGATCCCTTGATAAAGACCCTGCTCCTGACCTGAACCTGTCCCCTGTCCTACATGCCCTGGTTCTGTAAGTGTTGTCTGCTCTGATCTCGACTGCCTGACCTGTAAATAAAAGTGCATGTTTGAGTCTGTGTATGTCAAAAAAACTGTCAGGAGGCTATGTTGATGAAGGACAGGGAGTAATTAGTGCTGATTAGCATGTATAACCTAATCTCTTTATACACAATATGCAATTTACTGTTTTTGTTTTGTTTTTTTTGTTACCATTCATTTCAGTAGTAGTAAAAAATTTATACATGACTGAATTTGATCTGATATGGATAATTGTGTACATAAGATAAGATTGTTTTTGTTTGTTTTTTTCTTCAAAACAGGATCATTAGGTTCCTGCTACCAGTGATCTCTTATATAAGCTTTGGATCTGGTTTCACAGTTTTCATTAGTGCCACAGTGTGGTGTTCACTGAGCAGAGCTAGAAAGCCCTGTAGATGAGCCATAACTATTTATAGCTGAGTGAGGACAAAACAAATGTTGACTCACTGTGTTTGGAAAATGTAGGCTGTAGTATTATTTGTTGGAAAAGGAAACTTGCGTAAAACAAGGAGTTATCCTATTTATATTGAACTTACAGTAATTGAATAAGTCTGGATAGTCCATCACTAAGCTTAAACTACAAAAATATTAGTTTTCATTTTCTATCCGAGTAAATGCTAAAGATCACTTTACATTACTTCATTTATCACATGGATCAAACATGACCTTAATACTTTAACACTTTCAACAATTCAACAAGGTCTCAGACGCAACAATGTTCTAGTTCTCTTCAGTGTTCACCTTGAGCCCAATCGTGTAATGGATGCAGGCCATCCAGTATGCCAAGAGGGAGTACTCGCACATTAGTAAGGATATTAAGAAGGAAGGTATGCTGAAAGTAGGTGTCCAGTTTATTTATTTAGAAGTTGGGATCTTAAAGGGGAGACAGCAGGTCATAGGCCATGACAGCCACAAGGTCCACAAAAAATAGTGATGTAGTGGATGTAAATCTTGAGTGGGTTGTGCACCAGCTGGCCAGACTTGCCCATGTAGGTGGTACAGAGGTTAAAGGCTACAGAAAAACATGGCACAGTCATACTTGCGGCATATTAATGTGCTGAAAGTGTAAGCCAGATTTTTCTGTCTTTGGTCAGAAGAATAAGTGACCAACCATGAAGAAGATGACAAATCAGGTGATTAAACCATTGAATATTAGCTGGGAAATTAGCAGGAATTCAGTTTAGACTTTTATTTCAAAACAGCAAACACAGCAGCATACTGAGTTGTGCTTAGGTAAGGAAAAAAACAAAACAAAACACTGAGCCTGAGCCAAGAAGAGAAGAGCCTGTGGGATGGCTTGAGAGAAGGAGTGTGGATGTGTCACACTCAGTCTTCAACATTTACCATTTTTTGTATTCAGTCCAAATGTTTAGTTTGTTAGTATAGAAGTGTTTTTTTTCTCATTATTCTCACATACGGTACAGTTGATACTGTTCATATTTTCATTTATTGTGAATGTTTGCAGTGCAGTTATTTTAATTTTCTCAACTGCAGGAAACACAGTTGTTTCTGTGGATGACAGAAGATACTGTTATTAGAAATACATTTGTTTCTGTGTGTAGGCCAAGTATTTAACACTGGCCAAAATAGGGGGAACAAAGTATTATTTGTAGTAGTACTCAGTGTAAAAAACTGCTCGTGTACAGTAAGATTTGCTTACTGTTAGTTTGAACTTTTCGAACTCACTGTACAACACTTAGTTAACCTAATATACTGTAGCACTGGTATTCACACACTGGAGTTCAACATTTAGCTCTAATTATCTTTAGTAATCTTCTATTCATTATTTTGTCTGGAAATACAATAAAACAAATGTTTTGTAGGACAATTGTGGTGGAAAAACTAATCTTACATGAAGTCCTTATAGACCTTAATAATTTAATATAAATTATTAAATGTCACATTCTCACTACAAACTATTAAATCTGTTTTTATTGTTCTCCAAACTAAGTTATGCTTGCTCACATTATTTTTAAAAAATTGTCATGTTTATTTAATTTAATTTTTTTTTTTTTTATTGTTGTCATTTCTACATAACCTTAATGAGTGATACTGCCATCAGGGGTGTGTACAACAGAGAAACATAGACTCTATATTGAAACTGGCCACAGTTAAGATTATCCAGCCACTAAAATAAGTGATGCAGACTAGCTTCTGTGTGGTTTGTTGCCTATTACCTCAATTCTCCAGCAGAGAGAGTCATGCTACAACCCCTCCTCTCATTTAAGGACATACAACTTGGTACTACAATTAAATGCTCAGCTCAGACGAGATGTTGATCATAAGTGAAGGAGAAAGACAAAAACTGACTTGTTTTGTCTTCATATAAGCAACAAACACAGGGGAGAAATGAAGGATGAAAGTCTCACTGAGGAAGGTACACTTCAAGACAGTTTAGTCATAGATCAACCTTGTGCACGAAACAATAGATTAAATAATGTGACTTTTTCACGGAATGGTATGAGACTGGGTTGTGAGAGCAGTGACACTGAACCAAAACACTGTGATCAATGCAAATGTATTATACAGGGATCGATGGCATTATCAGTTCATGATTCCTTTTAATTCTGAAAAGTGATGACTGAAAAGCATTAGAACCAGCAGCATCAAGGTTCTGCAAGAATCTTTAAGTCTGAAATCTCTGAGGTGATGTTTTCATTTCTGTCACAACAATTATATGCATTTTATGTTGTGATGTGTTGCTGTGAAGTTTGTTTTATCTTATGTGAGCTCAGCAAACGTCACAATAGCAATAAACTATTTTGCTTTGAGTCTTAACAAGGAGCACTACAGCTATTTTCTCCAGTCCTGTATGAGGTAAATCCAGTCATGCATCTGGACATTAAATTAAATTAAAAGTTAATAATATGATGTAATGTAGTATGTCTGAGGCAGCTGACCCATCTCAAACCAAACTGAAGCCATTAAGCTTTTAATCAGAGTAACAATAAATCATGAAGCAAAATAAAATCTCAGTCTCAGTCCTACTTGGTAGTCAGGATTGTGTGATTCATTTGCAAACTGAAACCATTAAAAGGTTTTTAAAAACACACACACACACACACACTGGATTTTATAAATTTTTTCTGGACAATTGTGTAACACAGAAAAATAAATCAGATTAATTCAAATCTAATTTTAAACCCTAATAAGTTTGTTTGTTGGTAACATGAGTTTTTGATGTGACCTAATGATAATTTGAAGTCTATTACTAGAGATTATTGGAAACCCAGTGAAGGAGGTACAGATGTGGCTTTGCTGAAGAGGAGGAATTGTATAGCTAAACAGTACTTCCTTATAAATTTAGAATAAATGTGTAGTCTGTAGGATGGCTAATTTGTGTGTTGGGTGGTTTCTGGATGTTTTTTAATTGCTTTTTGGAAGAGCAGCATTACTCCCACATCACAGTGTGTACCGAAAGAGAATGTGAGGTACAGCGCTTGCCAGCAATAAATAACCTCTCCAGTCTGTTACAGGAAACCAGCAGAAAAATATCCATCTTGACTGTCTCTCTCTCTCACACACACAAACACTCACACTACCTAATGTAAGTGGTTTTCACTGGAGTCACACCATCTCCCTAATGTTGCTGCCACATGTAAAGTATCTGCTGCAAATTAGGGGGAATTGTTACTTGTTTCTCCAAACACGCAGCCAGGAACATGTCCAGCAGCAACTTTTGATGCATATGTACAGAACAAAATATGCCATCCAAAAAGTGTAGTTTCAAGTGTGTGATTTTACTATGTAGATATAGAGGATAAAAACTAGGTCCAGTGTAAACAAACTGCAAACTGGCAACGGTAAGCAGTGAGGACCAGTTTCATTAACTAGTTAGTGTTCATCAGCATCTGTATTGTTTGGTGAGTGCTATTTATTCATTGTGCTGCTGCTGATATCTCACATGAAGAGACATTGCATGATAAATGCATGGCAACATGGAAACATTATTTAAAGGAACAATATATAAAATTATTTACTATACTGTATAATAACATGACTATTATTGACTATGTCATCAGAGATCAAAGAGACGTAAGCTTTAGCTAAGGTTAGCTAACTTTAACTTATCACAGTGGGTAACAGGGCAGCAAGTATTCAAGACCCACAGCCTATAGTGATCCCATCTAACACCTTCATGCTAACGTTAAAAGCTGTAAGACACACCACAGCAGCAGACGAACCTGCTGATCAGCTCCTAACTTAATGCCAGTGAGGACACTTCATTACTTTATAAGTTGCATCTGCATTTGCAGAATTTGCTCAAATGTATTAATTCAGCCACATTGAAAGGTTTTCGAGCATGACCGATTTGTTTAAGGTCATATCACAGCACTGGATTTACTTTGGCTAGGCCACTCTAAATTCTTAGTTTTATTTTTTAAGCCAGTAAGTCCAACCAGAGGTGCACTTACCAGAGGTCCAGTGCAAAGCAGCTCCAGACCTTCACGCTAACGGGATAACCCACCTTCCAAAAATTGTAAAATGATTGACACTAAATTATTCCCTTGGAGAAATACTTTGTGGACATACTGCCCCTTTGAGGGACCAAGGGTTAAAGGGTTCAGTGTCTTGTACAGCTTCTATTTAAGTGATTTCTTGAATAAACAAGTCTGGCAGTAATCAGGCCTGGGTGTGGCAAGTGAAATTGAACTCAGCTTTCCAAAAGAATGTGGTTGTGCCTCCTGTGGGGGCAGGCAACAACTTTTTTCCCTTAATAAATCAAAACATAATTTAAAAATTGCATTTAGAATTTACCTGGGTTATCTTTGTGTAAAATACTAAAAATTAAATAATACTGAATACAAAAAAATGTTTAATGACCTGAATCATTATGTGACAAAAACATTGCAACAATACATCCAGTGTCCTCTACCTGGCATCCCTCTGGAGCATCACGTCTGGGGAGGAGGGGTTTGGGGAGACAGCACATTTTTTTTTCAATATACTGAAAAAATGAACTCTTAATAATAAAATCAGACAAAACATACATGACAATTTGTATATGCAGGTTAAAAAATAACATTATGTTAACTCCACTAGTTTGCTGCCAGATTCTAACCACCAGCACTATCATTTGCCACCAAGATGACAGCATAGATGGGAAGTCCTCAAAATGCTAAGGAAGAAGTCTTTTTTATGAGCACTTTTTAATTTCCTGACAGCTGTAAAACTTCCAAACTCCAGATAAATTATTAAAATCTTCAAAATGACTACTAAGTGGATCACTTCTTACTGAATTAGTTTTTCATCAAGAATTCTGGCCCACACACACAAAAAAAATCTTTATTTCCTTTACCTCTCTGCTTAATGGCCACATGGCATGTCATGGCACTTTTGATGTCTGTATGAATAATTGTACTCTTTCATCTCTACTAAAAAATCCTTGTGCTGTTGATTCATCCTTACTTGCACCTGGATGAATAAGATACAAACGATTCATAGATTCAGCCATGAACTAGTGGTCAATCTAAAATCATAAATCTTTGGATTACAGCGTTGTCTGACCTCGACTCTGATCAAAGACGTTCTTCCTCTCTTTCTTCTATTATTTGCTCTCCAACAAACATTTTATTTCGGTTTATACTGTGTATACCATTAGCCTACAGTTATGCACTTATTTGATTCTCTACTGATGCTGTGTGCATTTTGTACTGTAGCCAGTGGTTGTTAATCAGTCATTTGTAATTGCCTTTAAACTGGACAGGAACAGGCACAGAGGCCCTGGCTGAGGATCAAGGATGAAAAGCTTTTAAAACCTGCACAAAGTCCAGTTCAAAGATGCAATAAAATCCATTTTAAATTAACCAGAGTATTTTTCATTGAAAGCATTGATAAAAATCTAGACTTGTTCTAGTGCTCTTTAGTTATAGTAGACAGTCTGGTCAAGGTACAGGTAAGACAATCAATTAAAGGCATTTTAATTGCATCATGTAACTGGCTGGAGTAAACATCTTTGAAACCCAACTGCCACTCATGTACAAATTCAGCTGAACCATGAACCACAATCACATAAGAATATAAACAGCAAAATAATTTCTTTGGATAGTTAAATCATAAACAAGAACGAGAAAGCTGCCTAAATAAAGTGATTCATCAAAATCACTCTCAAGAAATGTCCAACAAGTTCTTACTATAGTGTCTTTATTGACCCCTGTTACTGCTATTGTTCTTACTGGGCTGTGAAGAATAAAACACATGCAGAGAAGTGAGATGTAACACAGCAGTCAGACTATCACAAATTGATAAGAATCGTTCTCTAAGACCAGGTCTAGGATGTGACATGAAAACACCAGATGTGTTTTGTTCACATTCTGTGAACTGAATCATTTTACACCCCTGACTCATCCCTGCAACAATTAAATCATAGTATATAAATAGTTCCCACATTGGTCAGTGATCGAAAACAAGTTACCCAAAATGCAAAGCAGCTTTCTCAGTGTCACCTCATGTGCCAGGTTGCCACAATAAGAGAAACAACTTCCCACTCTCACTTCTACAAAGCTGCCAGCATGTGATCGTTGACTTGCCCCATGCCTTTAGAGGTCAACATAACCCCCTGACCTTGACAGTACCCTGCCGGCATGTATGTCAGGTAGTTTTGATTCCTTGTTTTGATGCTCACTGCTCTAGAAAGCAATAATTGGCGTATTTGTTTATGTAAAGTTTTATATCAATTTTTGCATGTTGAGATGCTGTAAGACCCCAATTGTTCATTTTGTACATTGTTTGTTTCCAGGTAACTGGAAGAGTTATATTACATCAGATATCTAGCAGCTTTTGTTATATACAAGCTGTAACACAGGTTATGTATCATCTGATCCATAAAAAGATATTGATAGCGGTACACAGTAGGACAGCTCTGTGGGGTTATGAGTTTTGAAGGGGACATAACCTTCTGTGTTCCTCTTACTGGTGGACCTATCTCTCCCTGGCCACAGAGAACTTCTCCTTTCAATCCTCCAGCTGTTTCCGGACTAAAACACTGTCTTAAAAAAGATTAATAAAACAGTCCCTGTTATCAGGCAAGTTTCCATGTTGGCGGTTTACCATACAGTGCAGTGTAATGTCATATTCCATGCATTGATTAAAGACAAAATCTGTATCTGTATCCAGAAAACAACAACTTAACAGATGGTGTAATACACAAGGTAATACAAGCTGTGTGACCTAACAATGGTAAACACTAGCACCTGCTCAGAGGCCTCCAATAGAAGCAGCAGTCTTTTTATCTACCTGATCTACCTGAATTTACAGTATATGTGCTATGGATATCATTGTATGGGCACTCACACTGTGGATGTATTATTTTGATATTTAGGGTCTGGACAAAAATAAGTGCAGTAAAGAGTATATGTGGCAAAGTGCTGTGACACAGACACACACAGAACAGCCCTGGCAGTGATAGTATTCTTCCCTTCTAAAGGATTTTTAGCGAGGCTCCCCCATCTGACCAATCAGAGAAAGTCAAACCCTGTGCATCACATACTGACACAAAATATTATCTTCTGACACAATGCCAGTATTTGACCCCCTGTGTGGACTGATTTTTAGTCTAATGCTACAGCTAGCTTGATTAAAAAATTGCATCCAGTAGTTCTAAGCATAATGGTCACTTCAAGTTACCCCTGTGTTTACTTAAAAAAAAAACCTGAAATATGAGGAGCAATCGAGAGAACATTGTTTGCATGACTTAGAGAGCCACACTGGCAATGTATCTGGGAAATACATCACAATGCATCCTACTATTGTTCCTTGGCCTAACCAAGTATTAGACTAACCCTAACCAAGTTACATTGACAAAGTGAACAGCACTATCTTGTCAAATCTGATGTGTATTATTGACTGAATAGGAAGCACAAACTGCTCTTGTGTGTCTAGGGAACCAAAGATGTTTTTGTCTTAGCTGTGTCCTGACTTTTGTATCACTGACTTGACAAATAAAAGCAGCAATGCCCCAAGATCCCTCAAATCTTATGCAGTGACATCAGTGGTATGAAACATGATAAAGAACAATATACAACTGGCCTAGAAAACTACAAAAAAGAATTTCTGGTGGCAGGTATTTTTGTCCCACAGCAGAAAAGCAGTGAGTTTTTGAAACTACTGGGACCTAATCTCAGTAATGCTCATTAGTTAGGTGCTATCATGACAACTGAGGGTGAACAGCTCAATTTGGAGGGTAAATTGCTCCTTCAGGTCCCCTTAAACAAAATGACAGATGGGAGAGGCCTTGGTCACATGTTCTGGTACAATTTGCACCTTGTAACCTGTGGTGCACTCATGTAGGTTTGGTCACAATGTAAAGATTGTAGTCTATTACCTGGTAATGTCAAATGAGCTTCTGAAGCACTGACAGACAGCACAGCTGCAAAATGTAATCACTGAAATTGGATTTTGAGAGGTGGGAAATGAGCGCATCGTAATTCTGAATGATTACCTCGGCAGGTGTGACAGTGGGCCATGACTGGGAAAGGATTATGTTTTTTCTTCAAAGAAAATTGCAAGGGAGGAAGTGCTCTTTTAGACACACACATATAGTACTGTGTCCCTGTGACTCCTGAGAAAGCAGGGGGCGTTGATTCTGAAGAAAGTATGTCAGGTCCTAGAGCCACTAAATGGTGCATTATGTTCCATATTATGTCTTTAATTGCAGCAGAGAGTGTTCTTGATTTTTTTCTTTAGGAATATTGCATCTGATCTGCAGAACTGATTAGCCTGCTGTGTAGTCTGTGTAGTATTACAGTTTGTCAGGACTAAACAATGGAAGCCATACAGTTAGCTGGGTGGTTAATCAACAAATTGACCCATAGAAGTGCAGTGATACACTTTGCAGAGCAACAGTTTGTCACAGATTGATTGTTAGTGGGATGGACAAACAGATTAGTATAATTTAATATGTAAACTTAAAAAAAAGAGTAAATAGAAATAAAACTGTTGTTTGAAATCTCATTGCATTTATTCATTTTATGTGATGTGTTGACAGTATTGATCCATGTGAGTGACCATGTATAAATATATAAGGTGTTTGGGTGTGTTTGCAAATATTTTGTGTACATTTGGACATATGCTTGGAATCACTTAACTAATTTCAACTATGTAGTGGATTTGGCTTCAGCCTGCACCTTTTTGGTCAGTGCTATAGTTGTTTGGTACTTAACTATATATTCAATGTATAACTGCACTAATTTTTAATATGTATACTGCATAAAAACATGTTAATACATGTTAAGGGTAAGGGCCATCTTCAAACAGCTCGATGTGTGCTGTGACTAAATTTCTAAATTTCTAAATAACCTTTCTGGACATGGCTGTAAGTTGAAAATCAACCTCATACTTAACTGAAGAACACTGTGAATAGTGGACAAAAGAGACAAGGACACCTTTCAAACGATGCAAACTGAAGTAAAGGAAAAGGGCCAAGCGACATCAGTGGCTAATCGCACCAGTGGTGGATGGACGGTGGACTCCATGGAGGATTCCACGTTGAAAGAAAGAGAGAAAAAAAGAGACTGGAATTGAGAGGCATCCACAGTGAATCACAATGCCTCTCCCAGTTTTTTTTTTTATTTTACATGTCACACCAACTCTAAAGTGAAGCTTGCAAAAAAAGACTATGGTCTCTAATGTGAAACATGGAGAAGTCTGGGTGCACTGTCCAGGGCACAATGACATCTCAAGACTATTGTGGAATTCTGGAGCTAAACATACTGCTTGGTGCCAGAAAAATGTGTCTCAGTTGCAGGTCATGAGGCATCCAAAAGGATAATGACCTAAAACACACAGCTAAAAGCACCCAAGAACTAAAAATTATGAGCCTAGTCTGAATCCTGTTAAACATGGAAAAGCGGAAACATGCAGCTGAAAAGACTTATTGAGAGCAAGCAAAATTGCTGATTTCCTGTTTTCCACCCACATATGGTCATATTCCTTATTCTTGCTCTGGCCCACCCTAACCCTCTAATCAGCCTGATTACTAACTCTTGGTTCTGTTAGTACTTAAGTAGATCTGTAGCTTTTAGTCCCCTGCCAGATTGTCTGCTCTGCCACGCAGTTGCGACTCTCCAGCCATTCTCTGTACTGACCTGACTACCTGTTACTGAACCTGATTGTTTTGGACCTGGACCCTGCTCTGACTACCTCAGCTCTGTAAGTCTGTCTAAATCTGATTACTCTGACCTTTGCATTTGCCCTCACCTGCTTACACCAACCTCAAGTATTTTTCTTTCTTTCAAAACAAACCCACGTTGCCAGACCTCAGTCTTTGACTCCACTTGGTGCCTAGTCCCTGACATACACAGTCATAATGAACTACTGCTTCTTGTGATAGTAGTTGCAACAGTGCAGGCAACTGTATTAATGAATGTCTTTATATCATTACTCTTGACACAAGTCTTTGTCTCTGTGGCCTGGTTTGCTGTCCTGGCTGCAGATTTACAAGTATTTCCTGCTTGGACCTTTTGCTAATGAGGTCAGAGGAAAGTGGAGGTCAGACTTCCTGCATGCTCTTCAGCAAAGTATGTGTATTAAATACACCACTGTCAAAGGCCTCTTAAAAGATATTTTTCACTAACGGGGAAAAAAATTAATTAGAATCACAATAAAAAGATACTTAACAATGAGACAGTTTACAAATTTAAAATGATTCACAAATATACAAACAACAAATGTTTTCTTTTCTGTTTATATTCTGTTTATAGTCTCAATAGACTACATAAATATCTGTGGAAACATAATGAAAGACTAGTATTGCCTTGTTTAGCAAAATCCAGCTGCTAAATTGTGAAGACTTTCTGTGGAGTGGTAATGTTTTTGGATTACAGACGCAACATACTTGCAGAGTTGTATTTAGTTCACAAGCAGTTTGAGTGTAAAATGGACAAAACTCCCAATTAAGATTGGGACAGACTTGACAGAAATAACACAGTAACAGAGTAGGTGTGGTTTATTCTGGGGACTTTGGGTCTTTCTCTGAGCAGCGTCAAGTTCCTATAAAGGTAAACAAAAACACTGGGATTTCCTTCAAAATAAA
>OMLM01009882.1:21020-39666 GCA_900302695.1 Helostoma temminkii | reverse complement strand
TTGTGTTTGCTATCAGCAAAAATAGAAAAAGGATTTTAAAAAAATCAGCATTAAGTGCACACCCCAGACAACTAATTGTTTTTAATGTTTTGCACGGCAAATGCTAGGCTGCCATCTTTGTTTTAATTCAGAAACAGGAACTGCACACTGCCAGGCACAGATGCAACAACTGGAGAGGAGCTCCATCTCCAGTAGCTAACCCCTGGTCATTTTCAATTTAATACTATTAGTCTCTAATGGACATTTTCAAATCATCAAAAATGTTCTATTAAATTTACACATAATTAATAGTTTTAAAAGATTTATGTTTTCATGATTTTCACAATATGAATTTTATTGGAGATGTAACCCATATGGACATAATATACATGTACACTAATTACAGTATGTGTTTTTTTTTTTTTAATAATTTGGGGTTTTGTGTTTCTGTAAGAGTTAAAACCCCTCTTATCATTTCATCATATTTTTTCATTCAGACTTTGGAGATTATAGATACCTTCAGATCAGTGACAAATGTGTTAAATGTACTTATCAGAGTAACCGTTTGTTATCTCTGTCGATAAAGTAATGATGTTGCTTTGTTTATAAACCAAATAAACATAAAAATAATTATAATGTTCCTTGGACCAATTTAATAAAACGTTCACTTTATTGAAATGTACATATTTCTGTACTATAATATTCATATTTCATGATATTGATTTTAGTCAAACCCAACTAGAAGCTATGGGGGTTCTTGGGAGAGGCTTTTATTTTGAAGAGTGTGGTCGGATTTCGTGCACCTTATTCAGTTTCCCTTGACACCATTTTTTAAAACGGAGCTGGTCTTTTACCTCGGGGCTGGTAACAGCAGCGGTGTCTCTCAGAGGCGCAGTCAGACTAGTTGAACTTCCTCGGGCCTCCTCGCAGCTCGTTACTGCTCAGCTCAAACTTGATTTTACAATTGAAAGACACATGGCATCGCAACGGGCCTTCAAAATGTCCAGCTAACAACTTTCTCTGCAAGTGGCGCCTCTGGAAGAAGAGGTAAGATGATTTACGTGATCTCAAAATACAACTTATTCATGTTTACATCGAATCGGGCGACGCGCAGCAGCGCAGAGAGGAATCGGGTGAAAGTGGCACTGATTCATCACCGCTGCAGGTCAGATGTTTCTGCTGCGCGCAACAAGTGGAAGGCCTGTAGCTGCGTACATCAGGAATAACATGAGGCTTAAATTACATTTTGCGCATTGACTGGTTAACTGTTTACATAATAAACTATAGCAAGAAATCAATACCAGACTGAGATTTTAATTTAGACTTTATTAAAGGAGCATCTGGAGCGCGGTTCTGGCTTTTAACTAGACATAAAAGCCTTTTTAACAGCCTACTGCAGAGTTTGACGTTGTGTAAAAATGACTTGCGCTCACAGGTTCGTGTGAAACTGAACTGAAATTTGCTGATGTTGCCTACATTTATCCTACAACAGTTAGAAACGCCTGCATAGTAATTTACATTTTGATAACCTACAAAAATGTCTTTATTGACTATGAGATTTCATATCTGTACTCTCTGTTTCTGGCTTTGGGTATCAGGCTTTACAATTTAAACAAATCTAATGGGAACATGAATCTACTTCAAAAGCACTTCACAGTGTAAACAAGTGGCTTCTATCAGCCAGCTGCTGTGATACGGACGAGCTCACAGGAAGAGTCTCCTCTTCTCCTTGTTTGGACTGTGCCTCTGACAGTAGATTACTGCACAATTTCCCTTTTCAGTTATTGATTTGGTTGTTTGCACAGTAATTTATTCAAAGAGGTGTTTAACCTGGTGTTTTTAACATTGCTGTCGGGAGTTATTGTTTTTTTCAAATTTAAATTTGTAAAACTGTGTGGTGCCAAACATCAGTGAGAGTGAGAAATTATTCTAATAGTTCTATTAAAGGCTCTTCTTGGATTTTAGAGAGATTTACATTTTCACAGTCAACTTTTTAAATTTGCAGACACGCTGCTGGGCCGAGTGATCATCTAAGTTACTCTCTCAGAATGAATTTATTAAGGAATTAGTTCAAAATTTGCCAAAGGTTTTATTACTGTTATTAAAATAGCCTAAAATTAGCGGCACGTAAAATAATATCTCTCTGGTTTTCACATACAATAGATCTGATCTGTTACTGCTCCCAGAAATACAGTGCACAGTTGCTTTGTTTGTAAAAATTACAAATCCAAAATTAGTCCTTGATGTTAGAAGTACTTTAATATAGTAAAATACAGTTCAGCTTCAATAAATTAACTCATGGTCACAGTTCACAAAAAGACTGATTTGTGTTTGGAAAGAAATTGTAGTTCATATAAAGCAGAACTCAAAATCATCTTGTGTTTTTTCTGCAGCATAGCGAACACTTTGGTGAGATTTTTCACATTCTCTGGCACTAACAGGAGTCACACTCGTACTCCCTTACTGTAAATAGTAAGGTACAACTTCTTTTTCAGACTTGTTTCATATCCGCTTCCTCCTGATTTTAGGGAGGCAGGGAGACTTTAGGATGGGAAAACGACATGGCCTTGAGCTTTGTAAAAGCGGCATGCACTTCTGGCTAGTGGCCGGGAACTGTTCTTACTTCTGTGCGTAATTTGGGAGGAGTACCCTTTCTGTGTGTGTGTGTGTTTGTGTGTGTGTGTGTGTGTGTGTGTCTGTCCAACCATGCCAAAGCATTTCAGCTGCAAATTTGGTCAAAACTGCTAATTTGCTAATTTTTCAGTATCATTTTATGGAAATGAAAATATAACGTTTGTATCCAACCCCGGTTTAGAATATTTTAAAATGCATTATTGCCCAGATGTTACTTTTAATATTGTTGAAATAGCCACACGTCTATGTGATGTGTCTACAACTACTTTTGTTTCTACTTATAAACAACAAGATAATATACTTTTAAGAACTACATAGATAGCAGGATGCAATCCAAAGAGCTGTTATTTCACTCAGTAATGACCAGAATTAATTAACCCATTTTCTGGATACTGTAAAACAAATAGTAATAATAAATAATAATCTATGCTCCATCGGCTGTATCTATCAGTGCTCCAAATTAAGGTTGATATTCTTGAGTAAGGCAGGAGGGAAATCTAATCACAGGTAAACCAGTCCTGCTAAATATATAGTTTTATAACTTAAATCTAGCAAATAGTTTGCTGTGCAGGATGCTGTGGACAACAATAAAATGTCATTAGTCATATTATTAATTTGCTGATCTGATCTATTCTATGATAAGATGTTTAGGACTGGAGAGCAGAATGGCATAACTTGTGTGCAGAAAAAAGTGCAGAAACAAAAGAACCCACATCTCTGCTACTTTTACTTTCTTCTGGAAAGTTATTACTGGTATAACTTATGACTCCTGTCATTACCTTAATCCAGTTGGATGTGTGTTTTAAGGTTCAGTGTATTTTGGGATCAGAGTTTAACCTGTTTTGCCAAACAACCTGATGGAAAATCAGTATAGTGTTCAGTGTTATGGCCTGTGTTGCTGCCCAACAGAGCTCAGCAACTTTTCTATTGTAAACACTGGTTGAACCTGTGCATTAGCTGTCGTAGCCTGTACTGAGGCAGTAATCAAAGCAGTGGATCTGATTGTTGAGGCCCTTGATTAATATCTTCCAAATGTTCTGTACTGTAATTAAATAAGCAAAATATTCCACGGTCTAGTTTAGTTACTTCACACACACAGGAAACTAATCATTAAAGAGGACAGTGAAACTGAAGTATTATATTATGTTTATGTATTATTGCATATAGTTTGTTGAGGTAAAACTAATAACAATACCTGCCTTCATTATTACACAACACTCAAAATGCACTCTACACATGTTGTCTGAAAATTTATGATACAAAAATACTAAAGAGTCTTCAACTCCAAACCACGGAAAAGTAGGAACTCTTACAAGTTGCAGTATAAAACAATGTGATTTATCACTTCACTTGAACCTTTGTCAAAAGTGTGTTTTCAGTGTTTTAAGTGTGACCCACTTAAATATGTTTTGCAAATATGAGCAAAGTTAGTGTTTGATGCCTGCAACACACAAGACTGTTGTGATCAATCCAAAATTAGCAGGTGAGTTTATCATGATTACATATAAAAGGAGCATTAACCAAAGGCTCAGTCTTTGCAGGTAAAATGGGTCATGGCTCACAAGTTTTCACCAAACTTCATGAGATAATCGTTAGTTAGTTCAAACTGAATATTTCTCAATGCAAGATTGCAAATAAGTTAGCTGTTTTGCCATCTAAAGGAAATGATATTGTGAAAAGATTCATGTCTTTAGGGAAAACTAAACTTTTAAGGTCAAGAGAGGAAACCACTGATTAATGTGTATGACCTTTGAGTCCTCAGACTGCATTGCATGAGAAACTGTCATACCAATATAGCCACATGGGCTTGGGAGTACTCTCTAAAGCTGTTATCGCCTGACACAGTCCGCAGCTGCATCTAGAAATTCAACCTGAGACTTTTTTTTTTTCCGAAGGGAAGAAGCTATACATCAATTCTCTGCAGAAATTCGGCCAAATTCTCTGGGCTTGAGTTCAGAGACAGAGGAAATGAGTTCTGTGGTGCAGAGGTGTATACCAATGTTGGTATTAGGCTTGATTGCAGTTATTAGGTTCGGGGGGACAATCACTTATTCGCATAGGGTCAGGCAGGTTTGGACAGCTTTTTTCCCCTGAATAAATTAAATCTTGTTTTTCACAGCACTGTATGCTACCATAAAGTCCGTGTCTTTTCCTATGAAGGCAGTGGATATTTGAGCAGGACAATGACTGTAAATGGGGAAAGCCAAAACAAAAGCAAAAGCATAAAGTTAAGATACTAAAATGCTACTGTATAGTGAGATGGTGTTTGTCTGTTTGTCAGTGGGCTGCTCACTCATAGACCCATTTTTAAATAACAGGAACAACTTTCTTTTCCCTCGCCAACTTTTAACAACTTTGTTAGTGGCCATGTGTCGTCATTCCTGTTTTAGGGAAATAAAGTAAGATAACACTATGTTGAGCGATGTGTTGTATAGGAAATTTGACCTGTGTGTTGTTGTGGACCAGATAAATGTGTCCATTTGTTTACAAAGCATTCACTGAAGTGGTATTTTATTAAGGTACAAAATACAGAGTAATGCTGACAATGTTTACAGATTTTATATTTGACCTAACTTATCATAACTTTTTTCAAACATGAATGTTGTTGACAGAGTAATTTTCAGTATGTTTAACTGGCTTCATATTCCAGATGTTTTCACAGGTGTGAGAGTGATTTTTTTTTTTTTCAATATTTAAATGTGCTATTGAAAAAAGGAAATACACTTAGGTAGTTTCCACAATATGCAACATCATTTTTAACCTCTAGTAGTTGTAGCTTTGACAGTTTAATGAGCAGTGCTCATTTACACATAGAGCACTAGAAGTACCTCTATAGATTACTGGGATTTGCTGGCTGGCCAAACTAAAGTTCTACTCAGATGTTTGGAAAGACTGATTACTTCAGAATAAATAGTGGCTTCCAGAGGTATGCATGAAATTTAGAGATGACCTGAACTAACCGTGACTTAAGACAGGCTTCTGTCACCTACGACTGATTAACTTTGTGGGACTATTCTGGATTGGACTTCTTTATAAATTTGACAATACGTTCTGTGTCTTTTTACAGTTTTTCAGACACTGCACTTCTCTAAGTTCTGATCCATCTGGATCCACCTGGATTTTCACTTCCAGCAGCTATGATGCTTTAGTATGTTGAATATTAGTTGTGTGTCTTACCATAATCAGTTTCAAGCATTCTATTATATAAATTCTTGATTTTTATTTTTTAAACTGAAGGGAAATTCTAGCGTTGTGTCTAGAATTGGTTATATTTGTTCATAGTTGTAACCTGGATGAAGATAAGTCCATATTTTAACACAAACTAATATCCAAATGCAGGGATCACCTACTTTTTTCTATGACTTGGTTCAGTAAATGGACGCTGCTTGTGAGGAATTATGTGTGAAACAATGTTCACCTGAGAACAAGTGTCGATGTATTGCATTTTTTAAATAAACAGCTGATGAATACAACCCTTAGGCATAGAACAAATTGAATACAGTCTCCCTCAGGATGTATCATTGCAGTTTCCGTCCAGTATTTCAGTACTTCATCTTGAATTTTTATTTTGTGTTCTAGGTGGAAATCTCTGCCACACATCTCTGAATGGACTTCTGTGTTGCCACTCGGTGAAGTGATACCCATGGCTGGACTGGGATTGACTGCTGGACATCCACACAGTCGCCTGTCTGGTTTTTCACCGTTGTCTGGATTATTTAATGAGGCTGACCTCTAATTTACAATCCGGATCAGCCTTATGTTGACATATTTAGGTTTGGCTTGGCACATCATCAGTCTAAGACTTCACTATGTGAACTCACGAGTAGCTTCAAACTACCGTGGTCTGTTTAGGTAGATCTGCCTGTCTTTGTTGCTGTTTTATGCCTTTTTTTTTTTTTTGTGAAAAATTCTAGAACTTGTAGATAATGATATTATCAGTGAACTTGACACCAGGGGAAGTATCTTACTACTCCTAGTCAATGATGTAGTAAATCTTGCGATACTGAAACTATCTGCAGTTGGAATGGCTGCTACCTCTCCAGAGAAGGATCAACCCCTCCTGCAGCTGCAGGAGGTGGACTCCAGTCGATGTGGCAGTCGTGTCCTACCCCCACTCCTCAGCTCCTCCTCATCTGGTCTGTCCCTTGAAACCAGCCAACCCATCTGCATCCCTTCTCCTTATACCGACCTCAGCCACGACTTCACTACATTACCTTTCTACAGTCCGAGTATCTTCAGTTATGCTGGTCCCAGCTTTTCAGACTGTCCCTCTGTCCATCAGTCACTAAGCCCATCGTTATTCTGGTCAAGTCATGGCCATGTGGGGCCTCCCATACCTCTGCACTGCTCCCAGGCACGACCCCAGCACAGCCAGCCAATACAGAGTCCATGGGTGGAGCTGTCACCACGGGATAGTGTCTTAACAGCCAGGTAGGACAGAGCTTAAAACTGGAATATAATTTGAACACCCAAGTTGACTAGTCAGAAGAGAGACTGTTTTTATTGAGTTGCTTGTTGACAGTGTTCCACTTGGTGTTTGTTTGCTTGATCTGTTAGTTTGCAGGCTTTGGGTCAGTGCTGTAGGGCAGTATGTGTTGATCTGTTTGTGCAGTAGTTTGCTTAGTTCAATTGTTGATGCTAAAGATACTACAACCAGTTGAATTACAATAGAAATGTAACAAATGGTGTGCACCAAGGTTCTGTGCGCAGCCCACTTTTATTGTCTGTTTTATATAGCTGTGCTCGTTCACCACCACAGACCCTTCATAAACTTCAGTCTGCATTTAATACCTTGCAGTCTCAGCTTGTATGCTTGTATGTCAGCTGTTAATCACAGTACACGAAAGCTTTTTACAAACTTTGATTGCTTTCTGTAACCTCTCTGTTGTTAGCACCTCCAGTGCCTTATGGTGTTGATTGTTTGATTGATTTATTATCATTTGTAGGGTTTTTAGCTACATGAGTGTGTTTTCTTACAGGTTGCATTGTGAAATCTCTGCCTGCCGTCTTGGTCAAGTCTCACTCGATAAAATGTTGCCAACTTTAGTGGATCTGTCTGGTTGAATAGAAATAAATACAAAAAACATGGATATTTGCCATCAACTTCAACATATTATTTGCTTCAGCCCAAGTCAGCTTTCACAATTGCACTTTTCAAAGCCACAGTTCTGTCTTACGAGTCTAAATATTTAAACTATAGCTCCTCAATGTGATGAAAAGTGACAACAAGGCTTCATATTGCATTGCAGTAATAAGAAAAAGGATAACATTATTGTTCAATCATTCTGGCCTCTCCAGATTTTCTTCTGCCTCTCTGTGTCCTTGTTGGCTGCAGTTTATCCAAATATACTGCACTGACGCATTGTGTGATAATGATTTATTAAAATGGAACACATTGTTCTTTTTTTTTTTACTCCATGTCTTTTCTTGGTAAAAAATTAAGACTCTGCTTATCTGTTAGTAAGAGTGTGAGACGGCGTTCCCAGGAGAGTGAGGATCGTGTAGCGTCGTCAGGTGGGAAGGCAGATCTCCACTTCTGTGCTGTGTGTCATGACTATGCCTCAGGTTACCACTATGGTGTCTGGTCATGCGAAGGGTGTAAGGCCTTCTTCAAGAGGAGCATACAAGGTGAGAGATAGAAAACATACAGTCCTCTCTGAAAGTATTGGAACAGCAACTCACTGACACCAAACTGTTGTTTTGTTTGGATCATTCACTTGCCAAGTGATGAAGCTCCTTCTAATTACCTTCTGCTTTTCACTGTAAACTGGCAGACAAAATATTTCTGCACACTGCTGAATTCTTTATGCTGCTACCATATTATCAATAAAGATGAGTGAACCTGGCCCAGAAGCAGCCACACAAGCCGTGGCATTACCTCCACCATGCTTCACACACATGTTTGTATAGTTTGGATCTTAAGGAGATCTTTTCTTGCTCCGTACTTTGGCCTTTCCATCACTTTGGTGTGATCTTATGGGTCCATAAAACTTTGTTCCAAAACTTTTGTGGCTCATTGGTAAATTCCATTTAGCAAAATCCAACCCGGCTTTCTGATTCCTAGTGCTGATGAGGGATGTGCAACATGTGGTATGGCATCTATATTTTTGCTGATAGTGATATTTTTGCCTCTGTTATGTGGAGATTGTTTCTGGGTTTTCGCTGGTAAAATCCATGTTTAAACCCAAGCAAAACAACCCTAGTTGTTTGGCCATTTAATAATGTATCGAGATGTAAATAGCAGGAAATAAAAGGTAATATTCAGAAATGATTATAATATTCATCAAACACAAATTAATAGCTTTTCTGTTAAAGTCCTTTTGTAAGGGACTATACAATATAGTGAACAAGTGACTGAGGACTACGTCAGAGTAACAACTGAGTGAACCTATGTATGCGTTTTCTAAGACTGTCAGGTGAGGCTGCACAAGATGAACTGTAATTTGGTGACCCCTTAACTTTGTGGTACAATCATGAGGTTAAAATTTGTCAGAACTAACAACATAGTCCTCATTAAGATACTGAAGAACTTTGCTGGGCAAAAGTGCAGCCTCACTGCTGTTAGGCTCTTTAAACAACTAGTTAGGTCCATAAATAATGGAATGAAGATAAGTCTTTGGAATTTGTCCCCTGTGCACCATCACATTGAATTTAGAATGAAACACTCAAGGTGCATGCTACTGTAAGTCAAGACTTTCCGCTTTATTCAAGGGATCTGTCAAAACATTGGCATTCAGGAATTACAACATTATTATATTATTTTGAGGGACAAATTGCTTACAGGCAGTTGTATGACTGTAGTTTCTCTCTTATTACTCCGTGATTAATCAAGCAGATAAAAGGTCTGGAGGTGGTTCTGAGTGTCATATTTGCCCTTTGGTGTCTGTTCATTGGAACTATCATCATAAGCTCCAAAGACATGTCTATGCAAATGAAGGATCCAATTATTATGTTGACAAAACTAAATAAACCCATCAGACAGATAATAAAAACACTGGGAGTGTATGACACAACAGTTAGAAACAGAAGGAAAGAAATAATTACAGGACAATCTCAGCAGCAGCAAAAGGCATGGAAGACTAAAGAGGACAACTAAAGTGGATGACAACAGAATTCTGTCCAACATCTAGCCAAGTCAAGAAAACTCTTAATGAGTTGCCATTATCTGGAGTCTGGAGTCAAAAGATGGCTTTATGAATGTTAATACAGAATCCAAATTAGAAAACATCTAAAACGCCTCCCATTTCAGGAATCAGATTCATTGGACACATAAACCAAGATTAACTTGTACCAGAATGATGGGACGATAAATGTATGAAGAAGGAACCTCTTGATCCAAAGCATACCACATCATGTGTCAAACATGACGGAGTCAGTGTTATGATATAGGCATGTATGCTCTTAGCCCAGATTCAACCAGATGCTCCAAAGCTTCAGATTGCATATATATATAATGAGAGTAAACCCCTTGAATTAAACCTGAAAGACTATGTTCCCATCCTGAATACTGTGCCTCACTATCTACCAGGCTGTAGGTCTTTCCCGTCACATTTCTGTCTTCCTTTTTGAAGTTTTTGTCTTTATTCTGTCATTCTTCTTTGATCCAGGACACAATGACTACATCTGCCCAGCCACCAACCAATGCACTATAGACAAGAACCGTCGTAAGAGCTGCCAGGCCTGCCGCCTTCGCAAGTGCTATGAAGTGGGCATGAACAAGTGTGGTTAGTTTCTTTTATTCTCTTATTTGTCTTAGTTTAGCCATATGGTTCCTAGTTGAGCTTGCTGATTGTGTTTTTCTGTCCCCCTTCCCCCAAAAAACAAGAAAACAGGCGACCAGAAGAAGTTTTAATAGTCATTTCCACATAGGATGAATCTGTTGAACGTTTGAAATGGGGAGGATTGCTGCTAGCTGTAGAGGATAATTAAACATGTAAAAAATTTTCTTTGTCTCAGGAATGCGTAAGGAGCGTGGAAACTACAGGAACCTTCAAACGAGGCGACTGACTCGCCTGTCGTCACAGAGCAAAGCTAACGGACCAAAGCCTTTAGCCGGACCAGCACGTGGTTTGTTAAAGGAGCCCCAGCCTCCTGCAATGACCCCAGAGCAGCTGATCGAGCGAATAATGGAGGCAGAGCCGCCAGAGATCTACCTCATGAAAGACATGAGTAAACCGCTGACAGAAGCAAACGTCATGATGTCACTCACTAACCTGGCTGACAAAGAACTGGTTCACATGATCAGTTGGGCCAAGAAGATTCCAGGTGTGTACTCAGATGTCAAAACGCAGAACTTCTTTAATGTCTCATTTAAACTTTCATTTCATTTTCTATGAACTTATTTAATACTTATTTTTGCAAAAAAATTGAAGTATATATTTGGTGACTGTTCAGTGTTGAGTATTGGAGCTGAGAACCACCAATAGGATTTGTAAATTGACATAAGCAGTAATATAGAATATTATCCTCCTACCATAACATTCAGAGCTCACTAATCAAACAATTTTTTAAATCTTGTTAGATTAATTTCCAAATGGTCATTCTAGTGAGTCCATTAATGGCTATGTCTTCTGTAGTAATTAACTTTCAGCATGTAAAACAGTTCATATCACAGTGATATTGATATTGACAGTGATAGAAAACTAAATTCAGTATCACCAACACAGAAGTACATTGTTTGTGTTTGGTAGAAATGTCAACACAAACCAAGTTTAATCCTTCCACCTTCTGTAAATTGAGATTAGTGATTGTGTCTTTGCGTCGCCGTTTTCTTCTTGTGCTGCTTAAGCACAGTTTAATAGTAACTGGATTTATTGCCTTTAATCTAGTTACTGTGACATAGACCTTCTTACTTTGGTTTTGTTCATGGCTGGAATTACATGATATATGATGACGTCCTTTCCACAGGGTTTGTCGAGCTCAGTCTCTTGGACCAGGTGCACCTGTTGGAGTGCTGCTGGCTGGAGGTGCTGATGATCGGACTGATGTGGAGGTCAGTGAACCACCCAGGGAAACTCATCTTCTCCCCTGACCTCAGTCTCAGCAGGTAATTCACGTTTATTATAATTTGGGTCTTAATTTTGTAGTTTTGTAAATCATTTAACTCAGTAATTAGGATGAACACCAAAACCATTACTGAAACTTTGGGACATGGCAACATAGTTGCAGTGAAATCCAAAGAAACATGAGCTGTGTCGTGGTCAGGCAAGTTTTTAACAAGTCTGGAATTTATCCAGATTTTCTAAAACACTGTGGCAAAACAGAAAGTGAGAGAAACACACAGCACATACAGTCAAAATGAAACAGTAAATTGTCTCTTAATTGAAGTCTTGATTACATATGCAGTATATTTACCACTATTTTTTCCTCTAGTGACTTTCATTAAACCTGCATGATCACGTGACTGTTCATGTTTCTTGCTGCTAATTCCTTTGTCTGTGTATTTCCAGATCTTATCAGTGAAGTTAGTTGGAACAATGTATTTCAATAACAAAAGGACAAAACAAGCACAAAATAAATTAATAAATATCAAATACCTTAAATGACTGTTTTGAATGACAGGTGAAATATTTCAAAATATTGTTTTATGGTTAAAAAAGACTTGTCCTATCGTATCTGGCATATATTGAGAGCACAGTATTCTCAGATTTTGAAATGAAGTTGCACCTTTTTCAACCACAGAATTGGTGTGATTCTGCCAATCTTTCAGCCTGTCTCATTCTCACACTCCATAGATGAGACGGATGCAAAAAACACCTTCCCAGAGAGGTTCTGCGGGAAAAATAAGCTTGCCCACACGATCCTCTGTTATTTGTGTGTCTGTTTCAGACTGTGTGCACTGCTGCTGATGCATGAATACATGGATAAAAACAATATTGCACCTCCTCCTGACAGTGACAAGTGATGTTTAATACAGCAAACTTGCAGTTCCAGCATATTGTGTCTTGTTTAGTCTTAAAAACAAAGACTGTCACTATGTGTCATGGATCCAACATTTTCTCTCAGCAAGTTTAAATTCATTAGAGATCATTAATTCATCAGAGATCATTAATCAGCTGGTATAAACAGATATATCACAGTATATCAGTTAGTATATTAAAACTGTAAGACAGAAAAACCATAGAGATCAAATCAGATCAACTTTATTTGTTTAGCACATTGAAAAACAACCGTAACTGATCAAAGTACTGAACAATTTTCAGGAGTTGCACACAAATAAAAAAAGTAAGACTCATAATAATATCCAAAAGTTAGAACAGTATAAAGAACACAAATAAAATGTGTAAGTAGGCAGGACAGATTAATACAACCATACAATAGATAAAATAAAATAAAAAGTTAAGAACACCCAACAGCTTTAGAGAATAAATAAGGTTTTAGTTTAGCCTTAAAATGTTAGTGGAAGATGACTCTTTTATCAAGATTGGAAGACTGTTCCACAGCTTTGGGGCTGTTATAAAGGCATGATCACCCTTTCTTACTAATATTGAAGATGGAACAGTTGTTGATTAAGGTACCTGATGTTATCATATATAAAAACATATAAAAAAAATCTTGATCATACCGTTACATTCTGTTCGGTAACTACATCTCCAGTAATTACCGGTTGCAGTCCAACACAACAGCCCTGCAATAACAGGAATTTCCCTATTGTGGAATTAATAAAGTCTTATCTTAAATCCACTGCTCATTCATTTAAAGTTCTGATTCAACAGTTTGGGAGGTTTCAGTCTCATTATACATTGATTGCTTACAGCGGTAAATTTAATTACATAAATTATTATCATCATTAAACAGGGTGTCTTGCTATATAATAAGCAACTCTAGATGACCTGAGATGTGAAAATCACAGGCCATTTATCATCCAGTGCAACTTTACCACAGTCTGATTTATCCCATGCTGGTAATAAATAACAAAAAATGTTCATTATTTATTGCCCTAGTTGAATATTTAATATGTTCAACTAACTTTCAGGAAGATTATTAAACAATACTGTGCTTACTTTCTGAATTTCATTAATCAGTTTGTTTATACAAACACTGTCTGTTTTACTCAGAGAACATGCTTCAAAACCTGGAACAAGCTGTCCTGACCTTTCACTTAAAACATGCTCATTGTTCAAGACACCATTTCCTTTTTGGTAGCTCTTATTATAATATAATGTCTTTATAATGCAGTGCATGCTGCAGTGCATGTCTCAGGGGAAGATGAATGTTCCAAAAGAACTCGGTTAATTAACTTGAGTAAAAGTATCAGTAACACACTGTAAATACACTGTTTTGCACATAAAAGTATTACATTGGAAATGCCAAAAGTAAAAGTACGGTAACACCTTACTTTATGGGTCAATGATTTTCAAGGATGTTTTCTTAAATAACTATGTTGTATGGTACTAGTTATAAATAAATATGAACTTGAAAGGCCTGTTACATTTAAAACCAAATAAAAATTAGTTTACGTTGAATACAAATGTCTTTCTATGAAACTTTTTTGGTAATTATCGGGAAGATGACTTACCAAAAGTACAGCTTATGCACAGTGGCCCATGACATTAATGGATAATTATTACTGATGTAGTAAAATGTAATAGATACTTAAAATTAAAGCTGTAAAATATATGTAGTACTACACTTTCCTCTACATTGTCATAAAGTATAAAATAGTGTAAATTGTAAATATAATAAAGTCCATAATAACGTAATTTAAATTGTTAATGTTGAGTACATTTACTCAAGTATATTATTTACAATAATATTGACAGTAAAACAAGCATTGTCTCGTGCCTTACAACGTTTTGATTAAAAATCAAGAGGTGTATCTGATAAAATAGCTGTTGGTGTTTGTGTCTTGGTTTGGTAGAGAAGAGGGGAGCTGCGTCCAGGGCTTCGTGGAGATCTTTGATATGCTGATAGCAGCCACATCCAGAGTGAGAGAGCTCAAGCTTCAGAGGGAGGAGTACGTCTGCCTCAAGGCCATGATCCTCCTGAACTCAAGTGAGTGAGCTTGTTTGTGCGTCTCTGTGGGCCTACACAGACTCCTCACCCCTCTTGCTTCCCTTTGAGTGCTCAGCCTGTGTCCTTTCTATGTGTCATGTTCTGTAGGTGTGTTTGATTGGTGTCTCAGCATGTAATTCTGTGTGTGTGTGTGTGTGTGTGTGTGTGTGTGTGTGTGCGCGCGCGTGTGTGTGCGCGCGCGTGTGTGTGCGCGCACAAGGGGACCAGCTACATCACTTATCAGTGAAAACCTTAAATGTGAACACTGTGTATATTTCACTGGTTCTGCTGAATGTGCGGTAACAGGCAGTACCTGCTTCAACATGAACAGGGTCAGAGTTTCTTTCTGTTGAAGCCTTCAGCTACCACCCACAGATACTGTGTCATTGTTCTCTCTTTAAATCCTTCCACCAGAGGTCATGACACTGATAGAATGATAGAATAATATATAAACCACAAGGTTAAACTCCGCACAAGTAAGACCTGTTTAGCCTTTCACACTCAGACACAAAAACGACACATTGAGAGAAACATTTGCTGATGTCATTTAGAATGAAAATAGAATAAAATTGTCTTTATTTGTATTTTAAGTAACATAAAATCATATTTTCCAGTTGACTGGAGTTGTATTTGATGGATCTGGTATTGCTGTTTACAGCGGCAAGCAGATTTTGGAAAGAGGTTTAAATCCCGCTCCAATTTCTCTTGGCTCGGCTGCTCACGCTGTCAACCTGAAGCATGGTCAAGCCTGACCTGGAATTCACTTTTTAGGGAAAATTTTAAACGTTATGTCTGTTTCTGTGCAGATGAATCTAGAGGTCAGAGACATTTCTTCTTAATCTGGTCTGGGTCTTACAAGGGCTTACTTGCAATTGTGTACAGTTTGAAAAGGATAATTAAAACACTATTTAGTAATCTTTATCCACAAAGATTAGTCAAACCTCCTAAATGAAAATGTTTTTGATTTGCTGCATCATTTAAAAATTTCCAAAGTTGCCACTTTGTTAATACATCAGGGGCTGAAACGTGGTCTAGTTTGTAATTAGCCAGCAGCTCTTTTACTGTACAAGTTCAACCGAGCACTCTTTCTCATACTTGTGAGTAAATCTTTTTCAGTTTTGATATGTCACAGTATGGTTAACACAGGTGTCAGATATGAAATTTTTTTCTGTAACTAGTAACTTGTTACTGGTTACAGATAATAATTGTATGTGCATTTTGACTCACTGTCACACTAGCAAGGCTTGCTGGTATGAGTCATGACATACAACATGTATGTTTTTAATAAGACCTGTTCTTTTCCTGCTAAATAAGGCCTAAATTTCTGCTGTGTCAAAGGTCCAGGGTACGACATTCCTCTTTTGGTATTTTGTACAGCTGCGACAGTGAGCTCTCAAATAACATTCAGAGTTTTCAAAATAATTACTGTTATCTAATTGTACATGATTTAACATTGAACATAGCAGAAGAAGTTGCAAACATTTTCTGATTACAGTTTTCTTTAGTCATGGCCAGTCAGCAAAGTATCAAAATGCTGCACTTGTTATGGTCTAATTCTCCTGCTGTATTCTTTAATTAGAATTGGATGTTTTGACAAAGGTTTGATTGTAAAATGGCAAGAAATCAAAACATTAATATAAGAAATGGATATATGACAAGCCACACCAGAAGCGTAGTGAGTTATGTCAGTTATACTACATTGTAACTGAGCACGTATCTACTTCTGTTGTTGTGTGTTAGCAGATATGTGCCTCGGCTCCACAGAGGGTAGCGAAGAGCTGCAGAGTCGCTCTAAGTTGCTGCATCTTCTGGATGCGGTAACAGATGCTCTGGTGTGGGCCATCGCCAAAACTGGCCTCACCTTCCGCCAACAGTACACCCGCCTCGCACACCTGCTCATGCTGCTCTCACACATCCGCCATCTCAGGTAAAAAACACATTTGTCATCACTGCCACATTCAGCTGATGTTCATAGTTTTTTTTATTGCATATTTGCCTTATAGAAACACTGATTATCACATAGTACAGCTCAAATGTGGCCTTCAGAAGTCTTTTTATTAACTGCTGTGCCACAGCATGACCTCCTTTTTTTTCAAATGTGTAGTAACAAAGGCATGGACCACCTCCACTGCATGAAAATGAAGAACATTGTGCCTTTGTATGACCTGTTGCTGGAGATGTTGGATGCCCACATCATGCACAGCTCCCGTTTGCCTCACCGAGCCCCACAGCAGGATGCCCCTGCTCGACTGGCCAGCTGTGGAGGTGGCCCCTCAAATACTTGGACTCCTAGTAGCACTGGAAGTGGAGGTGAATCCCAGTAGTCAGCAGAATTCAGATTCAATGGATTTTCATTGCTTTGCGGAAAACAAGTTCACAGGAGTAACTAAATGTTTCCCAGGAACAGTCTGCAGAGCGCTGGATTCTCTGCTCCATAATCTGTGAGTCTTGAATATTGACATGCGATGCACTATTTTGATTAACCTAAAATTAAAGGCTTAAACAGAAAAGAGACCAAACCTGCAGGATAATTTGCCTTATGAAGCAGCCAGATGACAAACAAAATCTGACCAGTACTTGCTCTGAATATTCATGTAATGCAACTGCCACGATTCCCACTGGCTTAGAAGCTATTTTTACATCATATAATGAATGACTTCAGGTGCTGCGGCAGTTTCAGTTGCTACAGTAATCAAGTCAGGAGACAGCTTTGACGGAGCATGTTATTGCACAAATGTTATTAACATCAGATGAAGGAAATAAATAATGTTTTTTAAAACTCTTTAATCAGAGTACATACATAAATCTGCTTGGCTGTACTGAACTGAAGGTCCAGTGGTTGATCCAGAAAGCTGATTTAGTGACAACTACAGGATTGTCAACTTAATCTGCTCAAAGTGCATAATGAAGCTCAAACATTTGCAGGATTTTATGTCGGAAGGTAAAATGGTACCCAAATACCATTGATTGGACATTAGAATTGTCTTTTCATTTTTTTAGAACAGTTTTATCTTAAATCTTCCAGATATCATTCGAATATCCCATATGAGGATACTATTCCCCGCACTCAGAAACATTCTACTTTGATGCTGGGCTCCCCCTCAAGGATACAATTCATACAGTAAATATGAAGCTACAAACAGCAGCTGGTTAGCTTAGCTAGGTAATTCACACAATATAGCTCGTTTAAGCTCATTAAGCATAGACAAAATGTGAATTTTTAATACAACGGAGCTGTTCACCAGTGTTTTATGATATGTTAACTAGCTGCCGGCTGTAGTGACACTTTACTATACCAGGGGTATGTAGCCCTGGTCACAACAGCGTAGGCACTGTGTGGATTCAATGCAGAAGCATGACTCAAGCTTATTGCGTCATTATCCTGGCTTTATTGCTAAAGACGTAAAGAGAGACTCAGTCCTGCTTGTTTTCTATCTAGCCCTGCAGTTACAGCTTCTGACTGGCTGAGCGCACCTGATCCAGGTAATAAGGAGTGGGAAGGGCGGAGATACACTTGAAAAACCAGCAGGGCTGTGCCTCTCTATACAGTGTGTTTCTATAATATCAAACTATTCAAGTAATGCAAAATTATTCCTACAAAATTTGACAACTCAGAAAAAAAGAAGGAATTTTAGCATTAAACAACTAAAGGTTGTATGTCAGTGGTTTAATAATAGAAGGTGTTGCTAAATGCTAAATCTATATTTTTAGATTATTTTAGGCTCTAAAGGACAAGCGAGAGAGCAATAGCACTAGATGTTAAAGAAGGCACACTTCAAATATAAAATGCTACAAAAAACACATACAAATAGGGAAAACACATGCAGAAATTGCTTCAGAGGCTTATATTACTGATATAAATGAGTAGATGTCCTGTTAGCTGTTGTTGGGATCATGTACAGTTAGGTCCAGAAGCATCTGGGCTCCAGACATGCAGTCAATGTTTGCAAGAGATTTTCAACTAAATATTATAAATTATGTTTATATTGACAATTATGTCACTTTACCCAAATACTTTTGAGCCCCTGAAAATGGAGCA
>OMLM01009879.1:161511-193200 GCA_900302695.1 Helostoma temminkii | reverse complement strand
CACCACCACCGGGAGCTGTCTCTCTGCCTCTTTCCACTTTTCTCTGCTGTTTCCTCATCCGTTCCCTCTAAATTTACAGTATTTGTCACTTCCTCTCTCTGCCTGTTTCTCTGTCTACTTTTGGGTACACTATATGTTTCCACTCCTTCCTACATTTCCTGATGCACGCTCTCTCTTTCTTTTTAGTAATTGGTTGTTTTTTTTAACCTGTCAGACCAAACTCACCGTAACAGACCAAGCTGAACAGACCCTGTCAAAGCCAGGAAAAATCAATGCCACCAGGGACACGCACACAAACATAGTGTGTAGATAGCTCATGTGTTTTGACGAGCACACCAAGCACATTACGCCCACACATTCACATTTGCCCCCTGAATACAGAACTTCTTCCGACACATACAAGACCAAAAGTTGGGACGCTGAGTAAAATCTTTACAAAAACAAAATGCAATAATTTGCAAATAGCATAAATTTCTATTTTATTCGCAGAGCATAAAACACATCAAATTTTTAAACGGAGAAAATGTACCATTTTAAGAAAAAAGAAGGTAATTTGGAAATCGATAGCAACAACATATAAAATCCCTCTCCTCTCTAGTCCATAGGACGTGATGGCCATGGTTTCCACAGACCATTTTAATTGAGATTTGGCCCAGAGAATACAGCGGCATTTCTGGATCGTGTTCATACGTGGCATTTCTTTGCATGATAGAGCTTTGACTTGCATTTCTGGATGATACGGTGAACTCTGTTCACAGACAATAATTTTTGGAAGTATTTTAAATTTCCAAGTTTTGGGATTGCACTGAATCTAATGTAAATATTTAGGATTAATCGTTAATACTTCTAAATATGTGTGATTAATTTCAAAAGTTCACTGTGCTTCTGTACCATGTGTTCTTCGTATAACCTGGTGCAGAAGACGACACAATAGTTGGTTGCATGTCTTCATGTGGTATGCTCTAATTACAGGCTCATATTTATTGGGATTTACATAGATTTTTGTTCAAACTCCTTAAGAAAACAAAAGATTGTTGCTTTCATTGACCAACTTCATTTTAATTTGTAAATATAAGTAAATTTAGTCTGATGCCTCCACACGCAAAGTGACTGTGTTGTGTCACTTTACACTTCACAGTTACACTTCTTAATCATTTGGGAACTGAGGATATTAATTGTTACAGTTAACAAGTTAAATATTTGTTTATCTCTAAAATCACAATATACTGTATGCCTGGTAACATATGCACATAGGCATATCATCCATGCCATGGGAACTGATGCATCCCCATAACATCATTGATGCTGACTATAGCTGATAATAATCTGTATGGTATTTCTCATGTTTGACATTGAGACATTGACAAGCCGACATCGTTCCCCCTGAAAAGAGGTTGAGACGTGAACCATCTGACATAATCTCGGCCCAAAGAACTGGGTGACATTTCTGCACAGAATTGATGTATAGCTTCCTCCTTGCATAACAGACTTTCTGGATACAGTTTCGGATTGTGTTCAATGACAAATGATGCCCAAAGAACTCCAGAGCCTATTTGGCATTGTAGTAGATGGTGAAAATATTCTTGTTGAACTTGTTAAAGAAAGTCTCATGACATTTGGCACAAAGTGATGAGCCGCAGCCTATGTTTACTTTGGTGCATGCTGCTTTTATAAGACTGCTCCAATCATAAGACCCTGTTATCAATTAACCTGCTCATTTTGGAATCATGCAAAAGAGTGTTACTTTGATATTTTATAATCTTTTCAGTCTTATTTTGAGACTAGCTAGCATCAAATGCTATTATTTAAAATAAACAAACACTGACAATCTTTCCTTGTACTTTTGTCAGATAAACATTACATTTTGAAAGTGATATGACAAATCACACATTTGAGTTTTTATTGCATTTTAGAAAAAAAAATCAGCTTTGATGTAAACTGTGAACAGGAAAATGGAAAAGCTGTTGTCATGGAGTCAAATATTTTTTCTGGAGGACCACTGTTTACCCACTGTTGTGCTACAGCATTATTTTCAGTTTTACACTGGAGTAAAAGACAGAGAACACAGCAGTGCTTGAGATCTTAGACACCAGCACTGAAACATTTAAAGCAATACTTAGCCGTACTCGCAGTGCTTTTCTGTACTTTGTGGCCCTGATGTGAAAATTCTCATGCTCTTTCATGTTGTTATTCAGCGTGAGAAAGCTCTAAAGTTTAAAAGTAAACAGCCTGGTGTCGGCTATAGTTGGGTCTGTGAGGCAGCAGCCACATAAAGTACAAAAACAGCTGAAAAAGAATCTATATCTTATAAAGCTTAGTCTATTGCATTCCTAAAATAATAATGAAGTGTCATATTTTCTAAGTGGACTTAGTTTATCAAAGCTCTGTTTTTTTTCAGACATTCAAGGCTTGTAACCCAAATCCCCCTTTTCCCCATTGTTACCCACATGTTTGAAGTCCTTGAAGGGCACAAACTGGACTATGTCACGGAGGACAGGCTCGCCCTTAGGTGACCGCAGGATTCCATCATCCCCATCCAATATCTGCATGTCTGTGAAGTCTGCGTTGCCCACACCGACGATGATGACGGACATGGGCAGGTGGGAGGCGTGCACGATGGCCTCTCGTGTGTCTGCCATGTCGGTGATGACGCCATCTGTCAGGATCAGCAGGATGAAGTATTCCTGATGGACGGGATGTAGGTGGGAGAGGAAAAATGTGTAGGTTAGGAGGAGGTGCATGTAGGAGGGGGGAATAGAAGTTTGATGAATCTTATGTTTTAAAAGCGCCTTCTTGTCAGGGGCTAATTTGAATAAAACTCATTTTAATTCACTGGAGAGCCGAGGATGCATTAAGGCAGAGAAGTACGTGTGCTGTAAAACTTATGCCTGGAATTCAATTAATATCAATCACTTCCGTCCTCTTTTAAATCCATCTTTTTGCTCTTCGTTTTCCCATCATTTTGCTCCTCTGATGTCTCACTTTTTGTCTGTCATTGCGATTTGTCTCTGTTGTCTCCCTGCTTCCAGTGCAATCACTAACAGTCACAACAACGGCAGCAAAATGCTTTCTTTGTTTGTCTTTCTCATTCTCTCTCTCACCATGGCCTCTTTGGTGTGCATCTCCTCAGAGGCAGAAGAGGCCACTTTCTGGATGATTGGGGCGATGTTGGTGGGCCCATAGAGTTGGATCTTAGGGAGGCAATTCTGGTAGGCCTCTACCACACCTTGTATCCCTGCAACACACACATGTGAGATTTCTTTTGCTGCTTGTTTATTTGTCCTCCTGTCTACCTGTGTGAACATTTCATTGCACTGACCTTGCCAAGTCAAAGGTCTTGCACTTGCAAAGGTATCTGCTAAAATAAATCCAATTCTGTGCATGTGATTGTGCTTCAAGGTGACAGGGCATTTTTACAAATGCATTCTCTTATAGTCCACACAAACACAACCGAACACACACACCATCACGGCAGGAACACAGCTATGTGGGGAGAAGAGTGCAGAAGCCCATTTCACACATACAGATTAGTGTTGTTTTTCTCTGCATCCTGGAGCCTGAAATACTTCCTGCAGCACAGAGACAAATCTCCCAGCTGCATGGGTGTGTATTTAAGTGTGACTTCATACCTGTGTGTTATTTTGTTTAAATGTGTGAGTGGAGGAAACAGAGGGTAGGAACAGATATAAAGGGAGAATATGGGAGTGACAGCAAGGGAGACATATAAATGTCCACGTGAACATTTGTGGGAGTCAAAACATCTGCGTATGTGAAGCTGGTGTGTGTTTGGGTGGAAGCTCACCAGCACATTCAGGATTGTCCTCATCAAAGTTCACTGCAAAATCGTGTGAAACCTTCATGCAGAGGAGAGAACACAGGGCCTTTTACTTACACAGCAAACCAAGCACAACATGTTCAAGCCAATTTACAGGTTGACAGATGCATTCTCTTTTCATGTTGATCAAAAGCAGGCTGTGCCTCCGAAAGAGATCTAAAATTTTAATCTAAACTAGACAGAACTCTGCAACATACAGACGTATCCCGAATGTCCCACCTTGAAGTCAGGCGGTATCAGTGCTCCAAAACCAAATGCTGGAAACATTTTATCGCTTGAGAAACAGAGAGAGACATATGATTAATGACAAATGATGACAAAAGCTTTAAACCATTTACACAAAAGCACAGAGAAATCCCAGTGAGAAGACTTTCAACTGTGTTTTTGGTCTCAGAGGCAAAATCCAGTGTGTGCGTGTCAGCACTAGCTAAATCATGATTGATGGGGTGATGTCTACCTGTCATAGTCTTGGCAGATCTCCCCTACAGCCACCAGTGCTTTCAGGTACTCATTTGGCTGGTAGGGGTGGATGTAGTGCAGAGAGCAGCTGTTTCTGGGATCCCCGTTGGATGCTGTGAAGTCTATTGCCACCTGGAACAGAAACACACTCACGCTGCATGAGTGGCCACGGATAAGTGATTGCGCTGTAAATATTGAAGAGAGAGAACTTACTGTGAACTGAATTTGGCAGCCTCCCATTATGTAATCCAGGAAGGAGTACATTTTGATTATCTGTCACAAGAAATGATGAAATTTAGAGCATTCTGTTGATTGTTTACTGTGTTTGTCACCTAATAAACACACCCCAGTCGAAAGTTTGGACACTACCAAGTTTGGAATTACTAAGTTTTTCATCAAACGATACATGCCTTACTGTGTTACCATCATTGAAACAGCGTTTTCTAATGATCACTTTTAAATTAATAAACTTGTATTAGCAAACAGCAAAAAAAATTTTTTTTAAACTGCTGTTTTCAGGTGAGGGTGTTTACAAGCAGAGATGAAGATTGGTCCTAGTTGGTGGGTGGATGGAGAATGTGATTCTTTTTCTCTATAAATATCCCTGGGTTTTGGAAAGCTTTGGGGATGTAGCTGACATTTGCTGACATTTTTACAGATAAGTGAATCTGCCAGTTTATTAATCTGTTGTCAACTAGATCAGATTGCATAAAGAAGATGAATATAAGATGTTACATCACCTTACAGTGGTTGAGAATGACAACACCAGAGTTTCTATAATTCTTCTTCTTCATCTGATATTTAGGATTGATGCACTCCCACTGAATCTAGAAAAACACACACATGCTCGCGTTAATGTTGGTGGTGCACGCTTTGCTTGTGTTGTAGATCTCTAAGTGAGAAAGGAACATAATTACACACATGCCACACACATTTATTACCAGTGGAGACAAAGTTGAGGCAGAACCAATATAACATGGATTATTGTACCTTCAGTATTTTTACAGACTAAAATGCTTTTCAGTATTTCTATATTGCCTACACTTTGGAATTAATTGATCATCTGATCCATCTGATGAAGAACACATTTTAAACAATTTCCATGATAAAGATCCAGACGCTCCTCTGAATAATTGCATGATAATGTGTCAGTGCTTACCTGTTTGCCCTCCTGCTCCGCCCTCATCTCCTTAAAGGTAGTCTGAAACTCCCCAATAAAGTCATGTTTTCCATTAGAGTCCCAGTCCCAAACTGTACACTGGAACAGACACAAAAAGACACACAAAGGCAAGCACACACACTCATTGACTTAGAGCTGAACTGAGAAACTGTCACTTAAATGCACACAAACACATGCACTCACAGGCAAGCAGGGAAATGCCATGCTGAATGATTGATAAGGCTGTGTTAGTGGGGGGGCAATGGAGCGGTGAAATATTAATCTGAGGATGCTGAGAGGGATGCAGCTTAAGAGACAGCTTTGTGTGTGCGAATGCGTGTGTGCATTTAGGCATATTAGTTTGTTTTTCTCAAAGGAGTTACTAGACAAGATAAATGGCCTCAATCACTGGTGAAATGTGAGGGTCAGTGGGCCAGAACTTGGAGCATTGTAAAGAAACAATCCTGTAATTTCACAATGGTGACAAAAGACAGTAATATCTTGGCTATCCCACAGAGCGTGTTCAATCAATAATACTCAATAAAGGCGGTCAATAGAGACACATGCTAAGACACACAGAGAAATGCTTCTACCTTTAACACCAGCTTAATTGCCATCAATGAGTCATTTTGCTTTAGCTTGTGACCTTCTTGCCCGAGGTCAAAGGACCAACTAGTGATCAGAGCCAATCCAGCAACACTTGATTAAAGACGACCAGCAGTAATCCCCTTATTTCCTGTCTCCCACTTAAGCCTCCGAGTGCTTGCACCTGAAGTGTGTGTGTGTGCCTTTTTGTCTCTGTGTGTGATCATCTGTGGCCTGTATGCACGTCTGTGCTTTTGACAGTAATTTCTGTGCACGAGGCAGCGAGAGCTCGTTTTTGCAGCCTTGCTTCCACTTGAACTTGCTGAGAGCTCTGAGAGAGAGAAAAAAGTGAAGCCCCTATGTTCCTTTCACTGAATACTAACTGTCAGATGGAGAGGGAGCGAAACCGTCGGAGGGTCGCAAAGAAAAATACAAAAGGAGAGACAGCCAGACACTGCAGAGGAGGGTTATGAATTTATGTATTGGTCAGTTAAGAGCCCAGTGAAAGGGGAACACTGGTCTGAATAGAAATCTCTGCCCTGCCATTTCCCACTATAGCTCAGATGCTTCAAACAGGTAGCCCTGGAAACCATAGCCAGCGTTATGCGTGTGAGTGTGTGAGCCCTCCTGCTGTCAGGAGCCATGCGGAGTTAAGACGCCTCTGAATATTTAATGAACAAGCTCATGTTTATTCATGGGAAGAAAAACTGTTCAGAGGTGATGTGCGGCCACCGTTTTGGCACATTTGCACATACACATGTGTACAAACACACACACACAGTCACACAGATCTGTTCTAGCAAGTTGTGGTGAGAGTTCAGGATGACCGCAGAGCTCTTTCATACCAGTTCAGCTCTTTAAATAGCAGCACATACCCTGAACTCAACTCCAGACAAAGATGAGGCAAATGAATTAAACGATCAAGGCTGCTTTGTGATTTACTCACATTGTTTGGTTCCATATACTTGAGGGTATGTGGCACTTGTGCAGTGCTTATGTTTTACAAATGTCATAATTTGTATGCTGCACAAAAAGCACAGCATCTTAAAAAGAAACACGTGCAGGCCTTCAGGTGCTTGCTTGGCCTTGTAAATGTGAATTGAATCTCACTGAGGGAACTTAAATAATGAAGGGAGCTCTGCTACACTGTGCACAGAGTTTCCTGAAGGCAGGGGCTTAAATTCAGGGGCATCCGTCAGTACGCAGTTAAGTTGAACTATCTTTGAATTTTACAGTTATAGATACACTTATCCTTATCTTTATAGTAGACACCAGGACCATACTGTGCATTTAACATTCACAGCTATAAATATTAGACCAGTGATTTAACATACTGGTGTTTTATTTTCACTTTGATCGTTGCAACAGAAAATGTTTTACTCTAAGTTTCACACATAGCTTTTCACCTGTGGTCACATGCTGTTTGATTCCAAATCCAGTTTCAGATTTTCATTTGATTTTTGATCCAACTTTTATTATGTAGCATGTATCAATGCAGTAAATATAATCAAGTAGCCCAAGTTGTGCTCAAAAAGAGTCAATCAATCAATTATTTGTTTACACCTTATGGTACTGAATTTAAATGTTTATATACCACACAGTTGAGGCATCAGTAGTAGAAAAATAAAGGGGTTTATTAATGTTGAGAATAATTTGGGAAAATCCTGCACATACCTGCTGAGTTTATATTATATTTATATTATATTTATAATATTATATTATGTTTAAGGTTAAATAAAATGATGTTTCTATTATTATCACCTGCTAAAAGTAGGTACGGTGCATACTCACCTTTAGTTCCCTCTCATGATCACCACTGCAGAGCGTGTTTAAGGAAACTTTGAAGGATTTCCAAACTGGACTCAGGTTGTTCATGACCGTCTGTGCACATACAATACACACAACAATCATTGCTGCTGTTAATGACCGATTGCAAAGCATTTAACTACATTCATATGTGTTTACCTCGGTTCTGTGCACAAGCGACTCTGTCCCGTCATCATTTAGTCTAAAAATCTCCAAGAAAGGGTCCGACTTGCTGAAGAAATCCTTCAGAGGGAAAACACACATGTAAGATATTGCCTCAGAGCTGCCTTTGATCACCATAAATTATTCAAACACTAACAGAATCATTATTTCAACCCTTTTTATTCTCATTCTTCCTTTTTTCTACTACCCGTTTCCTCTCAGATTTATCCGCCCCTCCCCTGCTTTCTTCCATCTTTCCCCTAAGGCATAACTTGTTTGGATTAGTCATCCGTGGCCTCGCATGTGTGCGTGCATGTGGAGGGTGAAAATTAATATAGTTATCTGTGTGTGTGGTGGGGTGGGTGAGATAGGAGGGGGTTATTAAGGGAGGGGGATGTCCACCTATCTCAGCAGACCTCTTCTAATGCTGGATTGTACTTCTGTGTATTGTGTGCTAGTTGCTTCATTGCCAAATCCTTTAGTCCTCAACTCCCACACAGTACTTACACACACACACACACCTGCCTGACAGCACATAGACCCATACCCATATTATTTCACCTCATATCTGAAGGATAACCACAAATTTTCAATATTATAAAAAGTGCAATTGCACACACCTTGTCGTCTAGCTTACGAGCACTGAAGGAGAGTTCAACATAATCATCATTCCCAGACAACTCCTCAGCTGTCACCTTTACAGGAGAAGAGAAAGAAGAGCGGAAGCAGAGAGGAACAGGCAGCGAGGTAGAAGAAGATGATGAAAGAAAATGAGATGGAAATGAGGAACAGAACAGTTTGAACAGGCAACATCATCAAATTAATTATCCTCTGGGAGCAAGAGGTTGCGTGTGTAGCTGTGCTGGTGTGACTGTCTTTGTTGTCATACCGTTATGGAAGATTTTCCAGCAGTGTTTCCCTGTTTGAGTAGAGCTTTGGTCAGTTTTCTCTGAGAGACAATCTGAAACAAACAGAAACAAAAACTCAAACAAAAGGTCAGCTCACATATTCCAGATTTTACCCTACAGCTGCTTCTTTAAGATGTCCACTGGGCATAAAGCAGCACAGTGAAGTCACCTTTATCTCTATGTGTCAAATGTTTTTTTCTGCAGTGTTGAATCCTTGGTGTGATCTGCCAACTCTTGTGAAATATGGAACTCTCTTTACCAATTACAGTTTTATACTGGGTAGATTCTGCACAAGAGGTATGTGTGCTATACGATTCTGCTTACATTTAAATGGGGAAGTCCACAAGCATCAAAAGGAAAAAAGCTAAATGAGTGTGGAATGTGCAAGGTGAGGTGTTGACGCTCAGTAGGATCCACAGCACTAGAAACACTTTCAAACTACAGGGAATCATTTGATTCACTTTTAATACTCGAAGAGCAAAAGTATTTTGTAGTTGGGGCTATATAGTGGCACATCTACACACTTGTGTTCTTTCATTTAAGTGAAGAATATCTAAGAATATCTATGACCTGTGTGTTATTAAGTGTGCCCTTTAAGTTGAGTGTGGATATTAAAATGATTCTGGGAGATTTAACAGTATTTACTTTTTTAATAAGAAAGGAAAATAAGAAAATGTTGATCACCTACAACCTAATTTGCAATGATAAATTTTTTTGGTGACTTGGAGGCAGTAGAAACATTTTTTTTATTAATTAATAAAAAAAAAATTATTTATTAAAACAGCTCTCTATTTACACATCCAAAAATGTCTGTTAAATGTTCAGCAGCATGCTAACTTAGTCTGTCTGCAGAGTCACCTGTGATATTAACATTAACATACTGATTAAAGTATATCTTGATATCTTAATTATGTCCGTCTCCATTTTCATTAGGTGGATTTCCAATGACATGTCAGAAACTATAATCCCAATAAACTCCGCTGATGCGTTCATGTCGCAGTGACAAGGGTTTTTTTAACAGAAAGCAGCATTCACATTCCAGACCAAATGTTTTACTCTCAGATTTCAGAAAACATATCTGGCTCTTGTTTTCATAATCCTCCTCCTTCATGTCAATTATCTCAGTTCTGCAAACTATTGTAAATCCTCCAGCTTTATGTTGCTGATAGCGTCTCTGACAATGAGGATTTTAGTAGAAACAAGCATATTTATTCCTCTCCATGGCAGACTATAGCTGCCATCCATTTCATATTTCATTTCACATGCATTAGTTGGCAATTCTCTGAAATCAACATACTCAACAAGGCTAATGGATACTACTGGAATTCCAATTTTCATTTAAAAGGTTGTTGGATATAAAATGAAACATGTAAATGAAACAAATCATTAACAGGGACAGCAACACCATTAAGTGACCAACAAGGCCATTTGTATTAGCATATGCACAAGTTCTGAAAAGACAGTATATGACTCCCTCTGGGCTTTACAAAACTAAGGACTGAAGGACAACGAAAAAACACAGTGGAAATGCAGATAGTGTAACCGACCTCAAGTGGAAATATCACATTAGGATTCAAGCCACGTCAAACGTGTCTCTCTCTAATCTTATACAGTAGTTGTTCTCACACCCTAATTGAAGTAGAGATCATTGATATATCCCAACAAGCTCAATGAACTTTACTAAGGTTTATGTAATCCAGTCTGTAATATAATAGTAACATTTGGAGAATGCAGGCCCAGTCATACATGCATAGGTCTGACACACACTTGAATGCTGTACACTGATAAACAAAACCCCTGCTAGAGCATGTGATATACAGATTAAATGCAATTTGTATATTACTTTGTATACTTACACTTTGCAGTCTTGTTTACATCTTACACATTTCTGATTCTTATGGTGAACTCGCTCACTCACCATATATGAACTCTGCTCACCTGTACCACTTGTGCAGTAACATGCAATTTCTTATCTATAAGTGAGAGATATCTGTTGAATAAAACAGTGTACAGCCAGGGAAGGCAGCTGTGTCACATCCAATAAAGATTATGGCTCATTATTGATTACAATTAATGTCCTGAATACACTAAAGGCTACATATCACTGACCTGTCCTAAGGTGCACTCCATGGCTCCCAGGAAGTCAGCATCACGTAGGCCATTGTTGCCAGAACTGATGTCATGAAGTTCAAAGCGCAGCCTCTGGACTTCCTCAAAGTAGTAATCCACCAGGAAGATCTTGGAGAAGACTGGACCGCTGCTGCTGCGGATCACCTCGGTACGGTCCACCTGCAAGCACACATGCGGTCACATGTAGAAAAAAGAGTGAAAAGGTTTTATGTATAAGTGGTTTTAATGGAGAAATGTTTGTCTAAGGTTTGGCAGCAGCATTACATTGTAAACAGCACATCCCTCTATTGCATGCTCACAGCCTCGATCCAATGATCCTGATGGTTCTCTTACTATCACTGCGTTGCCAGTAAAACATTTGATTATTCTCTCATTTCAGTAACCCCATAGTTATCAGCTGTTCATTCAGCCAATCTTACCTCACCATTTCTAGTAGTGGGATCCTACTTACTCAGCCCTCCTCTTAAGAGTTATCTCAACCTGTTTTGAGAACAGGCTATTCATTTGTTTTCCCTCTCTTCTTTAACTTGCACTGGCACTAGGTTGACAGTCAGTTGCGTATCACTGGTACTGGGTTGCCAGTTACAGTCCAGGTAATCTTGCTTCAGTAGGTTTCTGCTTTTTTAATTAACAGCACTGCAGCATGTTGCTAGTTACTCATTTAGTCATTATCAATTCCTGACTGTGCGCTTCACTAAATTTACAGTCATATATAAACTGACCTCATTATTCCTCATTGATCACTGTCCCTTTCCTTCCTCATCTGAACTCCTTCTAGCTGAGCAATGTGCTGCTGTTTCTGCCAAAAGTGCTATTTGGATAATCTCTAAGTAATTTTGCCCTCGCCTCAGCTTTATGCCAGTTCAGTTACATTTTATGGTTGCTAGTTATAAATCCACTATTCTTTCCTCCTTTCAAAAATTCTTTGTCATTTTCATTAGTTTCCAGTTATTCAGCAATTCTCGCCTCACTTCAATAATGTCCTGCCATTTCCATTACTGATACTGGCAGCTACTTAGTTCTCGTCTCACTTGGGTAACTTCCCTGCATTTCCATTACTGGCAGCGGGTCACCAGTTCTCCATCCTCTACACTCAACAAAAACCACACATTCATTTTGTTACCAGTTATCCTCAGACTATCCGCTTCCAATGCCTTAGTGTTGTTGACAAAGTCTTAGAGCCAAGAACACAATTTTCTAACACATTTTTTAAGGGGGAAAAGTGTTTTCTAATAATTGACCTACTGACATCACATTTGAAACCTGTCTTTTAAACCTTCAGCCATTTTCCACAATACCTAAACCCTCCCCTTTAACATTATTAGCCATCTCATCCATTCTAAAACGTCATAATTAATATGCCTAACTAAGACCCAATCATACTGGAATCTATATCTCTTTTTTGATTCCCGCTGGCACACTGAGTTTACAAAATATGTTCACAAAGTTCACCAATTTTGCCATCACTGCAGTTTAGACCTAAACCTGAATCCAGAAGACTGCATCTTGTCCTGCTAAAAAAAGTAGATGATCAATTACTCTACAACCCATATTTCAAAGGCTTCTGACTATTGATTCAGTAAAATCTAACCAGGTCTGAAGTTGCTTCAATAATTATTTTCTCCTAACAAAAGCTACTGGGTCGGCTGCCAGTTAAGAAGTACCAGATATCACCAACTATACATTTGCCATGGTGCAATTTTTAGTTTTTATTTTTTATCTTCATTTTATTTTTGTCCTAGTATTGCATAGATATTATACATTGATATTTTATATCATTTGTATTTTCTTCCATATGGTCTCGTTATGTGAAAGCAGTTTATTGTGGGTAGTTTTTGGAACACTTCGCACACTTCAAATTGAGTGTACTGAAGTATGAGGATTGCATTCAACATCCAATGCACTGCCACTATGCCTCAGCAGACTTTCAGCATTGCAGCAATTACCACAAATAGCCATTACAACATTGTTTACACTTATCAACTTGAGAACTCAGATTATGGATTTTTCTTGATGGCTAAATAGCACACAGGCTGTTTGACTACACAAAGAAACAACTATAGTTGTAACATTGATCTCACAATTACTTCTCAATAACTGCCTGACACAGAAAGGAACAGAAAGCCAAACAAAAGTCTCAGAACTGCCAACAAAACCTATCCAAGATTAAGATGGGGTCCCTTGTATTTGTTGGTTGATAACCCTTTGGGACACACATGCAGAGACAAAAGTGCATGACACACCAGCAGACTTTGTATACACACAAACACACAGAGATTTGGCCTTTTCTCAATAGTCTGGCATCCCATTACAGCAAAAAGAATCATGAACACACACACACACACACACACACACACACACACACACATATACATACACACACATTTCAGTGAATAACATCAATTTTAGCATTGATATGCAATGCAAAAAGGGGCAACAAAGTGACACAAACTGTTCCAAGTTAAAGAGTAACTCAAAAAGCCCTCTCACTGGGAAACCACCACACATATAATACATGAGGGACGTCTGTGTGTTTTATTACTATAACCTCACATAGGTCCTGCAGCACTGTGAGGATCAGGTTCTTTGATTTCTCCAGTGCCTTTAATACCATTCAGCCTGTTCGGCTGAGAGAGAAGCTCCTAAGATTGGAAATAGTTTCCTCCACGGACGGACGGACGGACAGTAACATTTTTTAAACTTTTTTTAGTAGAACTACGTTACAAAATGTCCAGTGCAAATAAGGACATGTTGTCAACCACCACCTCCATGTAGGCTCTGTTTGTCCCAGCCCTCTCATATGACCAAAATTACCAGTTGACACCAGGTACAATGCTAAGTGTTTGTTGAAACTACACTCTTTGTCAGATATTACACAAAATAGACAATTGGTATTAAACATGGTAAATTGCGCAGTGTGCAAAATATTGTTTACAGTAATGTACAGTAACGTGTGAATAGTGAGCTGAGTGACAACTGACAGACAGACAGACTTACAGGGCACAGACACAGATGTGTGTAATAGTTCCATCTCCCTGAGGAGGTAAGAGCAGAATGACTGGAGAATAAATGTGTCTTCTCCTTCACAGGTACCAGGCTAGAGTGGAGTCAGCAGCACAGGTGAGTAGAGGGCGGAGATCAACAGGGGAGTATAGAGAAAACACTGCAGCAGTCTATAATAATAAGACTCATTCCACAGCAAACATGTGGCAGAAGGATGACTACAAGGCCAGTCTTTCCACAGCTCAGTAAATCTTTCCCATAAGAAAAGAAGTTCACAATCCTGATCTAACTCCACGTCACATGTTTAGAAAATCCCCCACAGATCCAAAAAACAAAAAATTTTAATCAAATTCCATAATCCAAATATATTTTTCCAGTGATTAGTCTTAAAGTCAAACTTCTACATGCAAAATCCAACATTTAAGAACCAAAATGAGAAAAAAGTGAAATAGTATTTTGGCTGCAAACCAGGAAGTGAGCTAGCAGACAGCTGTCTCTGTCCTTACAGTGATAACTGATGATACAAGTGATGTAATGTAGTGAAGACAAGTTTATAACTAATATGCTTCTATCAAACCAGGATTTTTGTCATCTACTAACATACATTTACAACATTTTTTTCCCTCTGACTAGTGTATAAGGATGTGGAATGGTATATGGGACTGCTTCTGCAGGCTTGACAGGTCAAACTCAGACTTTGAAAGCATCTGTCAGCAAGAAGATTCATCAATTATTACAGTAACTGACTCAAGCTAATTCAACTAATTCAAACTGGGGCTCATGTAGGCTGCAGTCAACATCCTGCCCAATCCAGAGGCAGCAATCAGTTCAAACGAGCCAATCCTAGGGCACCACCTGTTGCTCATCAGCCAAACACACATACACATTCTTATGCACACAAAGCAGCAAGGGAGGAGAGAGAGAGAGAGAAAGAAAGAAAGCTGACACATGTTCACAACACCCAGTATTTGACTCACCCAGAGAGGGCTCAGCCTAGCACATGGATAGTTTTTTGTTTCAAGCTACTACCAGCGTGATTCCCCAAAAGTTGCACATTATAGCTTAAAGTAAAATGCTTTGTACACGTAACTGTACACAAGAAACACTTCACTCATGCTTCATCTATTATCTGCAAGATCCAAAGGTTTGAAGACTGAAATTGTGAAGTCTCTTAGAAAACACTTTATTTATCACTTATGACTTTAGTATAGTTTTATAGTGTTATAATATGAAAATAATAACAATGGAACCAAACCCAGGCTTTGCACTCATTCCCTTTGGTTTTTGCTTTGCCAACGCTTTCAGAGTCCAGCTGTCGGCCACCACCAAACCTACAGTGACCATAGTCTATAAATGCAATTTGCATGATCTTTTTTTGCTGCCAAACAGCCATCCAGGGGTCATTGTGTTTTTCTGTCTCTTTGTCCGAACACACATTGTTTTCAACATCAAATAGTGAACCCAGCTACTGGTCTTCGAACATCATGACAGCCCCGTCCTCCACCTAGCTTCCAGAATAAACAGCTGCTCTGGTCTGATTGTATCCTGTCAGTAGGGACTGAAAGCTACATACTTCGTCTATAGTGAGTCCAAGACAACGCTCTCCCCAACAGGCATATACTGCGCATTCAATAATTCATTTGTTGCTGCTTTCTCTGAGAGAAAGCCAGCATAGTGAGGAAGCACAAAGACACGACCAGCTCAATAGAATAACAATGGATTTTGGGAGATCCCAAACTAATAATAAGAAAGATACTTCTGAATTGATCAAATTTGGTGCTGGAGGAAGGAGGTACTTTGAAGAGTGGAGCGGTTTGATGTGTTATGGGCTCCTGGAATTAAGATTGTAGACAGTATTCTGGAGTAGATAGCCATTTTGCATTGATATTTATATTCATATTTGCACATATGCTAGCTAGCACTATTAAATATATTATACCCATTTGTTAAATTTGCATTTCAATAACTCCCAAAACTAGAATGTTTGTGCAGGGGTACTTCTTGTTGGTGATGCAGGTGACTTTTAATGTTTAACACACCAACCCATTTCTGTTTACACCAAAACAGTGTTCATGCAGCCTCACTGCTATTAATAATGCACAATGTTTGTCAGCACATTTTGAAAGTATCGGAGGTGTCTCCTTCAGTTCTCTCTTGCTCTCATATGCTCACAAACTCTATTCTGTTTCCACTCTGCACGTCAAACAACATGAGATTTAGATGGTCAGGGTCAACTACAGTCTCTCTTTAGAGCTTGTACTGAAATGCTGAAGTTGCTGCTGACCTATGAGGCGCATTACTTTCTTCTTTTTATGATAAGTCACACTTTCTTGCAAGAAAAGGAAGGAAAGAATAATTTTATGCTAATGAATTTTCTTGGGGGTGGCAACCTCAGGATTATTGGAGGGAACAACACAAAGTGTCTCCTCTCCAAAAATAGAACCCAATTGATGTTGCCAATAAAGGAACACTAAAATAAATTTTCCCCAACATATATATGGCGGAAACATTAATATATTCTGACAAAGCTGCATTAATAATTCATCATATTTATCATCTATACAGAACACAGAATATATACAGTATGTAAGGATGATCAAGTTTAAAGATTCCCTGTCATTTTATTGGCAGACTCATTGTTAACTTAACAAACAAATGTGATGACTCGAATGTGCTTTATGGAAAATCTGCTATTTCTATTTTCTGCCAGGAAACAGTTCAAGCCGTCACGGTGTGGAATATAAATAGGACAAAGCTACAGCTGGAGAATCATGGCATCCCCAGTATGGCTATTGATTTTGTCTTAATTTAAAACTACTGGTGCAAAGCGCATCTAGTCCACTACATTTTAGAGAAAAGTAATATCTTTTTTACATCACTACATGCTTGTTTGACAGCTATAATGACTTTACAGATGACTTTACAGAGAACAGAGTACTAATGCAATATTATTATGTGTTATGGGTTAAGATTAGACTTTGTGTGACTTTCTGTGTAGCAGGAGGGGCTGAATTCACAAACTACTTAACAGTATGTGGAGTAGTTAAGATTATGCCTGCGTCTCATTTGGATAATGTACTCCACAAAACGTAAAATTAAAAAGTATATATTATTTAAATGTTTTGTTTGGAGCAGTTATCTGTGACCTGAACACACATCAATCCAGAAACGGGTAGAAAATGTCAGCACATGTAAACTTGAATGGATCTGATTCATGAAGTTTCTCCAGCTCTGAGGTTATGCAGGTTCGGGAAAACACTTATCTATGCAACAAAATTATGTGGGATGGGCAGAATTTTGGCAGAAAGTAAAAATAAGTTTTACTCGTGAAGCACAACTGTCAGTCAAAAACTAAATATAAAACTGTGTTATATGTCTGAAGTTTGGTCTTTTTAAATATGCTTAAGATGATTATAAGTGAAACATTCAGATCCATAATGATATAAAATTGTAAAAAAGTATGTTCTAAACATCTATAATGCAGTAATTCTGTATTTACTGCGTGTAATATTCTAACTATAGTACTCACTGTGTAAATCTTTCTAGGCCAAAGGGGTCTTCCATTTGTTTGGACTCTCCATCTAGGCCATCAGGGAGCCCACAGGGGGCTACACAAATCCTGACTCCACATACATAGACAGACTTACACACAAACGCACACACACAAGCTTGGTTCCAGTATGAAGTTGCTCTGTGAGTGCACCTAGGGGATAGCTTCAGCCACCAGTCCCCAAATCCACTGACTGATCCAGTGCCCAGACTGTCAGGCCCTGCCCAGTCACCGCGCAATCTTTCAACCTTCACTTGCTGCTGTGAAGCCTCCAGCACTTCACACTGTGTCCGTAAAAACCAGCACAAGCATGGTTTCTTTTGTTAAAAAGAGGAGAAGGCAGAGGATCACGCACACAAAAGCTTTGATGTGACTCAAGAAATTTAATCTGAAGATACAATAAATGACAACCGCAACATTAACGTTTGATGGAATATCAAGCTGTTTAATCAAAGCCGAGAAGCAAGTGGATTCTGGCACCTCGAGCGTCTTTGGATTTGTTGTCAAAATCTAGCTGTTCCATTGAAAACGGCAGCATCTAAACATGGCTAATTGTTTGGAAATATTGTTTTTGAGTTTGTGTCAGAAGGTCAGAGCCAACAATTTCCTTTCTGCTCTCTCCAGATTAGAGGAAACACGTCTGAAACATGTTGCGCTGACATGTTGATGCAGACAAGGCTGGAAACCAAAACCCAAAGTTCTGACACAAGCCGTATTAAACAAGCCGGTGAATTGATTTGTACATGCTGATATTCTCATTCGTATTTTTTGAATATACTGTAATTATCTTGGCTATTTAAATTGAGGGCAAATGGTTCCTCTAGTGACTTGCAAATCCATTATTGCCTGCTTAATTGGCTTGGCAAGCCTCGCCCCTCTTTCCATTCCTCGTTCACTCAAAGATTAAAATCCAACAGTGATTTTTAATTTGAAATGGAAGAAATGTGCAGTCAAAATGATCAGCCATATATATATATATATTGACTGGTGTATATATATGTAAAATACCAGTCAAAAGTTTGGATACACATTCTTCTTCAGTGGTGCAGTTGTGAAAGAGTTTTGCATGCAGGGGACATTTGTAAAACACTGTCCAAAGAGTAAAGAAGAATATTATAAGAAGAAAATAGCAGCAGGCACTACATAAAAGATAAAATGGAATTTAGTTTTTAAAAAAAGGAGGCTTCCAGCACGCACACCTCCACAGGTAACCTCCTATCAGCTTTATTTCACCTTTTCACCTTCCATGAAGTGTTTTTTAAATGTAGTGCACAGTGATATCATTATTCTGGTCAAGGCTTACCTGTAAATGGCCTTTTTTTATGTCACAGCTACACTTTTATAGTAATTTATGGTCACTGAATATTTATTTCTAAGCTGTATTTATTTCTAAGCTTCATGGGCTTTGTTCCAGCACAACACGTAAGATTTCCTTTTTATTTCATCATTTGCACCTCATTAGATTTTCTGGTTAACAAGGTCTTTTTGTTACCTGCTGACGTTTTCCTTGTTACAGCCTCTCCATTCAACACCATACATAAGAATAGTAACTAATAGCTACATAAAGATACATATTTTATTTTGAGTTTATCTAGCTATTAATAATTAGATCATAAAATATTTGCTCTCATCTGACATTTACGTGGAACGTGTTCTTTAGGTTTCATTTATTGAGTGCAGAATTTGTTACCTGCTGATGTCTTCTTTGTTAAAGCTTCTCCTCTCACCACCGTACACAATGTCCCATAAAAGAATCATCTGGAAGGGCTTAAACGAGAAGACACATTTAAATAACAGGTAGATGGAAGCTGGTGTTCCATCATTCTTACGGCAGCAGCAGCAGCAAATATCTGATTTTCAGTGCTTTTGAAGTTTATGCACATTTATTATTTGGAACCCCTATCGAGCCACAATCTGAAAATATTTTCTACCCACATTGGAATTTCATTGCCAGGTTGCCTTCACAGCTATATAGAGAGCATTTTCTCTGCACGGCATGCTATCTCTGCTTTGCCCTGATTCAAATTTCAACCATTTACTGTGCTGGTATTTTCCCTTTCGCCTTGTTTGTCATTGAAAAAACTCACAAATGGTCAAGTCCCAAGTCATTTTATAGACAGAATACCACTGTGCAATCAGTGTTTTGCAAACATCTTAAAAGCATATATTTAGCTTGCTAATGACTGATTTCTTGACAACATGACTAACTGACAGACTGGTTAGTTAAACCAAAAAAGGCATAAAGGCATGCCATGTTTCCTGTGCATCAAGCTCTGAGAAGCTCTCATACCCTTCATGCTCTCTGACTACAGACAAATGAGAGGACTTTGGTTCTGTTATGATTATGGTTCACTGCTTTTGTTTCACTGTGCTGAGAGCTACAGTAATAAGTCAATTCCATGTGCTCTCCGATACAGTGAGGATGCACTTATCGCCTTGTCAGCAGCTCGTTTCATTAAAGCCTCTGGTTAAGTTTGCATGTTACCGATTCAACATTTTTAAATTACCTCGCTCGAGCCAAGTTGCAGAGAAAAAAAAAAAAAAACAAAAGGAAAGGGCTCTGTGCAAAACCTCTTCTTGCTATGACTATCAATCATGGCTGTCAGAGCAGCTGTGCTCTTGCTTTTTTGGTAGGGGATCGCACCAGAGCTCTACATCATCCCGAGCTATGATGAATGCACAGACTTTAGCTCCGGTGCTTGTGATTGGACCCTGCGCCATCCACAGGTGGCATCATAACAAAAGTTAAAGCCACAGACATGTCCGGTTGCTGTGATGTAACATCACTTTACGTGTGTTCAATACTTACAATACTAGGGAAACTTTTACGAACAAGTAGGAATAGTAGAATAGTGTGATTGTGACTGCATTTAATACAGTTGAAAGGCAGGTGCAATCTGCCTGCGCACGGATGGCTGCTGTTATTGGGACAAAGAGGGGGTATAGGAGAAATGAAAGAATGTGTTCAGTGTGTCTTGTATTGCTAAGATTTTGTTGCTGTAGCATAGTTCATTAAAGGGGTTATTAGTCTTTTCTACTAGCACCACTAATTTCTCTGGACTTTGTTTCCTCCTGCATTTATGTCTGTTTTGTGTCTCATTCTGATCATTTTTCATCTACTTTGCTCATTAGATGTCCTCTTTGGTCATGTTGTTTCTGTTTTTGGACATTTTGTGTCTCTTTTTAGCTGTATTTTATGTGATCTTTCTTGTTTTTGAGTCACTTTGCATCTGTTTGCTATTATTGTGCATCTCTCTTTAGACATTTTGCCATTTGACCATTTTATGTCTCTCAACTGAGCTCCTCAAACGACAAACACATTCATTTTATATATACACAACTCCTATAGAAGGTTATTATTTATTAGTAAAAAGCATTTTCTGAGAAAGTCGCTGATTATTAAAATAAATATTTATTGTGGAGTGTATGCTGAGATGCCAAAATGAAATACAACTAATAAGCATGGATTGTATTTGCTTTTATGATAGTTGCATTAAATGTGACACTGCAAGGACAGAATCAATTTAGCGGCATGATTGGTGGAGTGATACCAGCACAGAGCAATAGCTGAATTCACTTTCCCATCCTATCCATCCTTGGTTGTCTCATTAGCCATCATTCCATTACAGGGCCAAATAGGGCTTCCAGGGTTTAGTCATTGTTTATGTAAAGCAATTTCTCTGAGGGAAATTTCTTGTAATTCTTCACTGCATCTTGTTATCAGCAGAGAAGATGTGCCAGTTGGATTGTGCTGTCACACTGAAAATTGTTTTCTAATTCCATATTATCAGCATTTTGAATGGATCCTGGCCCCGAAAACCTGCTCCAGACCTACTGGGTTATGACGGAAATTGCTAGCAGCAGCAGTTGGCCTCTGGACACAGACAACCAGATGAGACCAAAGAAGTTGATCACAGCACATGTCAGGGTGTCTGCTGACAAAAGAATTTGCCTTCTATTTACACAGACAGTCAAAGTTTTCAGTGTACTTCCTGCATAATAATAGTCCTCATGGAAGATTAGAAACACTAGTGAAAGCATTGTGTCTAATGCTGTAATCATATATACAGTATATTATTACATAATGGCGCTACCTATAGTAAATAAAGGTCCAGTAGAAGAAATCACAGTGACTGGGTACACTTTTTTATTTACCACAATCACAAGTCAGCACCTGGAGACCCTCAATGAACTCTATTCGTCATCATAACAGTAAAATTAAAATGTAATTTGAGGAAGTTCTAAATGTATTATTGTTACCACTGCATTATACAGTATATCCCCCTGAGAAGTTTTCCTTTAGACAGATTTTATTATTTTTCCATACCACAACTTTTGGCTCATAGCATTTCTACCTAAATGCTTTTACTTTGCTATTACATGCAGAACTCCCAACTTGGAGGAGAATGCTACTATGACTAATTTTATATCAGCATATTAAGGCTGAAGTGCTGTGGAAAGTTCATGATCCCTGTGCACTAGTCTGTTTTGACTACCTTTCTTTTTAGAGCACATGAGTCTTTTCAGTGTCAAATTAGAACAAAATGTCCATTCCTGATTTCTGAAAAGTATATTATCCACAGAGCTCTTTCTGACTACAACACCCAGACTGAACCTTTGTTTGGATTCATACTGGCTGTCTGGCACAGTCACACATGCAGCTGCAGCGCCAACCGTACCAAGCCATGCCAATACTGAATGTCAGCAAACATACAGCACATTAAAGCACAAAAGAAACATAATTTTTAAAACTCAATCGCCTTGGAAAGTATTCACAACTCCCTTTGAGTTTTTGATCATTTTACTGCATTGTAAAGTAACATTGAAGAGGAAAAAAATGCTATTTTTCCCCATCAACTTACATGCAATTACTCATAATGACTGAGTTAAAAAATATATATATTTTTTTTATATTATGGCCCATTAATTCAATTTTCCACTATGGACTTGATGGAACATGCTAGACACATCCCAAAAAATTTTGAGTACATAAGATGCACCTGAAGACAAGTCACACTAAATGTAGTAATTTCAGTTTTATTTTGTTTTAAATTCTTTTAAATTTGCTAAAATTCATATATATATATGAATGTGTGTGTAAAAAATGTGTGTGGGTTGATGTGAATTTTCTTATGTTTCCTGTTTCTAAATGCAGTGCAAAAAATGCAGTGATATGATTTATTGCTTTGTCTACTAGTTTGAATGTTAATATTGATAACATTAGAAGAAAATAACATATTCGACAACATGGTTATAATTCTATCAAGGCAAGTTCATGCAAAAAAATACATGTTGAAGTCACCGTAGCGTGAACTTTAATTTGCATTTCATTACTTAAACATTTGTCCCAGACCTGGTTATAATATTAACATGTTTTATGCAGCTGATCTGTGATAATAGCTTTCATGTTTATATGAACTCATTAACCTAGGTTCAGGAAAGATTCATGGTTTTACACCCACGCAGAGCAACAACCATGGAAAAAGTTGCACATACACTCACAACTTTTCCATCAGATTCTACTTTATGAAGGATATCTAGCTCTCCCATCAGAACTACACAAAGACATTTAAGGCAAAACATAAAAAACTAGCATAGCTCCTCTCCTCCATTTGATGCCACAGTGCCTCTCAGGGGAGCCAGCAACAGTCCCTTCTAGAGGGAGGGAGTAAACACCCTGCTGCATTAGTTCCTTCACTGCTGTATTCAACTGGGGTTCCATAGATACCACTTTGTCCATCCCCACAGGATAGACCACTGGTAATACGATTACAGAGCTAGAGACTTTAAGATAATTCGGCGCATCTCCATGGCTAATTTCGGAAAGGCAGCACGGATGCCACATCCGCTTCTTGATGCTTCGCTAAAGAGAGCATAAGAGTTGACTTATTACCACACAATACTGACTAAGTGGGAAATCTCTTTGGACATGGCGGCCCACCATATGCTAGATTTAATTTGATTTTCTCTTCGGGCTTTAGTTAAGTGCTTATAAAGTTTCTTGTCCCACAGTATGAGGGTAAAAGGGCAGCTGTGGCTTTAACGTAATTTGCTCTTTCAGCAAGGGGCAAATAAGTCATGATTTGGAAATATACAAAGCTTACAGCAACGAGGCGGCTTTAGTGGGCTGGAGTATGTGGTGCAGAACTGGATTAAACCTAATCCTACAGTAAATTCATTTCTTTCAATGCAGATCTCTTGTAAAAGTGTGTTTTCTTTGACTATAAGCTTAATTCATGTTTTTGGAAGAATTCATAAAGAGACGTGTGTATGATGGCGACGAACATACGTTTGACCTTATTGGCCTGATTTGCTTCAACATCCACTCTTTAAATAGGTTATATTGATGAGTAACATGCAGGATTATGAGATACATCTCGGTTTAATCACTTCAGACTTATTATTATTGATACAATAATTATTTTAATTGTGCAAATCGCATTGTTAAAGCTGGTTTTCAGACTGTTCAGAAGCCAACCATCACCCCACAGAGAGAGAGAGAGAGAGAGGATGTGAACAATGTGTTGCTAATAAGCAAATGTATTCCAGCAGTGCCTAGAATTCAAGGCTGTAAGAAAGAATATATTTCAGGTTGAATAATGAAGAGACATAAAGAATCCAGGATGAGTGTCAGGACAGTATACATCTCCTTCCCATCAAAGTTTAGTTGAAAGGAACCGAAGGTATTATGGAATTATAATAATAAAAGAAAAGCTCCACATGTCCAGTTGTGACTTTCAAAAGAATGGAAATCAGATAGTCCAGCTTGGTGGTGGAGAATAGCTAAAGCTTTGAGTGACAAATCAAATGGTTGTTGCTGCTGAATTAGAATCCACTGACGTACAAAGTGCAGTCTGGAAACGCAAGCCTGCCAAGATGCCTTTTTCATCATTGTGCTGCCCTCTACGGGTCTTCTTCCAGTCTTCCTCTTCCCTTTCCTCCCGCACATCACTCCCTCTTCTCCACCCCACCACCTCCACATTACCATACCCCCTTAAAGACTATTGAGCGCATTCTATTGCTTTTCATTTCCGCGCTGTGACAGACCTGAGATTGGGGGATTTATGCTTTTTTTTTTTCAGCAGCAGTTATTTCAGGTGTCACACTACGGTAATTGTTTCATATTACGGAGATGCGCTGGTTTCCATCACCAAACATTAAGTTCCACTAGTTGAAACGCTGGTGGGAAGATAAATCTCGCGTATATACATGGGATATCTTCTGACCAATGCAGGACTGGAGAAAGGAGATCGAATTCTTGCATCTATGGCGAAATCTGGATGAACATATCCACTGATCTGGTGGATTTGGACGCTGTGGAAACTGAAATAAAGAGACCTTGGGCATCTGTACACAAACTGGTACAAGCCGCACCACTGGCACCAGACAAGGGGATTCGTGTCCCTCTCGCGTCCGTTTCCCCAGTGCGCATGGATGAAAGTCACAGTTAAAATGCATGCGGCAAGTCTTGTCTGATGTGGGATTACCAGGTTTCTATTCGCCCTCTTTTCTTTACCATGCACGAACTTTGGTTTTGGCTCTTTTTCCGAGATGACACTGCTAATTTCTGTGGCCGCTGGAAGAATACAGGAGCCCGTTTTGCCGCGCTGGCGATCACGTTATTGGCGTAAATGAGACTATATATGTGTTCTTCGATGCCTGGTTTATGGAGCTAAACACCGAGGAGACTTTGAGGATTTTTTTTTGTACACAGCCGACGGAAGGGCGGACGGTGAAATCACGAAATCCATGTTTTCACTGAGGTTCTACAAAAAAGAAGGGCACAGCTGTGGTTTTCGGGATGATCTGGCGTTTACCGGGATCGGCACGGTAAGAGGACAATGATTTTTCTCTCCATTGCAGAGCCGTTACATGCTTCAACATTGTGGGGATCTGTCCGTGGTGCTGAATTCCTCCCCCAGTTTCATTGCTGAAGTTGATCCGGATTTAAGACGCTGTTAAGCAAGGTGTCTGCGGCTGCTATGGCAATAACAAGCAAGGAGCCTGCATTTTTATGCTCACATATATCATCACAGTTTATTGTTCCAACTAGTAGCCTCCTGCATCTGCACTCATACATGGACGCGCTGGTTTCCAAGTTATCTCCGTTACATCCAGATGGCGTTTGAGGTTATGATTATAAACTCTAATATGAAAAAAAGTGGGTGTATGAATTAACGAGCGCATTCACGTTCCTTTAGGTTCAAATGCGCACATTTGAGGATATGTACTGAGTCGGTGTGTAGGCTTTTGTGTTCTTTAAGGAGCGCACACAGACCTAACGTGTGTGTATATGTGCGTGCGTGCGTGCGCACCCGCGCTCACGCGTCTGTGGCGGAGGGGGAAAGAGAGGGAGAGAGAGAGAGGGAGAGAGACAGAAGAAGAAGAGAGAGATAGACTGTGTTGCCTTCTATATAGCAGATGCCATACAGAATAGTTAATTATATCATTATTTACTTCCCGTCAAAATGCAATTTCGATCAGAGACCTGCTATAAGATAAAGCACACTTGCTTATTTGCCTTAGATCAACTCCTCTCGTTTATTTTTTTCGCCCGTGGGCAGAAGGAGGGCTGCGACTGTCGCCTTGTAGCCTGATATTCACATTTTCTATCGCAGGCCGGATTTTAAGATGAACACTGATTGCTCCTCGCAGCAGATTCATCTATGAGAGCTGCTATTTTTGATACATCTATACAAATATGTATTTTTTCACTGGATCGTTGTGATCGTAGCGGGCGAATACAGCCCCCCTTCTCCTCCCTCCTGTTGTTCGGACGTGGGGAGAAGGGATCCGACAGTTTCCCCACTGTTACCAAGTCATCGGGTATGCGGGGTGAGTGAGAAATCTTTCTGGGAAGAAGATAGGAGTTCATCTTCGAGATGTTATTGGTAGTTTGGAGGGCAAGGATTAAACCATAAAAATACAAGATGCAGCATGATCCATCTCAGAAACCGATGTGGCTTGAGATTATTTAAGGTTTGATTTGTTTTGTTATTTATTTATTATTTTTTGGTGGAAATTGTCAAGGGTCTGAATTAGTAAATGACCACATCTATAAGTCTGCACACGATAGATGGCGAAGGCTTTTTTGTCCCCCCCACCTCCCTCCCTCCCGAGATGGATTGGAATTCAGGCGAGCTATCAAAAAAATGCGCAGTGGCCATCCACCGCAGGTAGTTGTGTTCTAAACTTGATTATATATGATCGTTTCAGAGTGCATTTATTAAACATTCATCCAGGTCGCTCCTTTTCTGACACCCTCCCAAACCAAAAATGATGCCGACATCTGCATAATGAACAGACATTAATAGGCCTACTTATCTTTGCCTGTGTGTGTTTCTTATGACTGTTTGTTTGCTTGTTACAAGCTAATAACTATTTATCCATTTTCTAAATGCTGCACATGTTTTCACACATGTAATTTCCATCTAAAACAGAACTCGTTCCTTTTCTTTTCCTTTTTAGATGACACCTCATACTGGTATCGCACTTGAGTGAGCTGGGGCATCCTCTCCCAGGAAAAATGCATATCTGGATCCTAAAAATAATCCTTCTGATTGCATCATCTCTGAGGCTGGTCGAGATGTATGACAATTATGGGGAGATCTGTCGAAATCTGTGTACATGTGAGGAGAAAGAGGGGATCCTAACAGTGAGCTGCGAGAATCGGGGGATCATCAGATTGACGGAGATCAGCCCGGTTCATTTCTCCATGTATCACCTCCTGCTGACAGGGAATCTCCTGAAGAAGCTGTCAGTCAATGATTTCATCAATTACACTGGGGTGACCATCCTGCACTTGGGGAACAATGATATCTCAGAGATAGAGTCGGGTGCCTTCAATGGACTCCAAGGATTAAAAAGGTTGCACCTGAATAACAACAAGATTGAAGTTTTGAGGGATGACACCTTTGCGGGACTGGAGAGTTTGGAATACCTACAGATTGATTATAATTACATCACCAATATAGAGCCCAATGCCTTGAGCAAACTACACCAACTGACGGTGATGATTTTGAATGACAACCTACTCTCTGCCCTCCCTCCTAATATCTTTAGGAATGTTCCTCTTACGCACTTGGACCTGAGGGGGAACAGATTAAAAATGTTCCCCTACATTGGCCTCCTGGAGCACATGGATAAAGTTGTGGAGCTACAACTGGAGGAGAATCCGTGGAATTGCTCCTGCGAGCTCATTGCTCTCAAAGCTTGGCTGGAGAGTATAGCCTATACAGCTCTGGTAGGAGAAGTGGTGTGCGAGACACCATTCAGGCTCCACGGTAGGGACCTGGACGAAGTGTCCAAGCAGGAACTCTGTCCTAGAAGACCCCTAGAAGAGACAGTGAGGCCTGCACCACCTAGCAGCACCAATGGATATTACCAGACAACACCTGCAGCTGTCACAGCATCTGCCACCTCTTCGGCTGTTTTGAGGTCCTCTTCTAGACCTACCAAGGGCACACGGCAACTAGGCAATAGAACTAGGTTAAAGCCCACATCCCGAATACCTGGTGGTAACCCTTACAACTATGGCCCAATCATTGCTTTTCAGACCAAATCTCCTGTGCCTTTGGACTGCCCCACTGCCTGCACATGTAATCTGCAGATATCTGAAATTGGGCTAAATGTCAACTGCCAAGAGAGAAAGATTGAAAGCATTTCTGATCTAAAACCGAAGCCATACAATCCTAAAAAAATGTATCTCACTGGAAATTACATCCCTGTGGTACGGAGATCAGATTTTGTCGATGCCACTGGATTGGATTTGCTTCACTTGGGAAACAACAGGATAACTGTGATCCACGACCGGGCTTTTGGGGATTTAACCAATCTGCGTAGGTTGTATTTAAATGGTAATCTCATGGACAAGCTTACAGGAGAAATGTTTTTTGGTCTGCAGAACTTGCAATATCTTTATTTAGAGTACAACAAAATCAAGGAGGTTGATGCGGGCACTTTCCGCTACCTCCCTAATCTCCAGCTGCTTTTCCTCAACAATAACCTCCTAAAAACCTTACCTGTGGGCATCTTTTCCAGCCTCTCCCTATCTAGGCTTAATCTGCGCAACAATCATTTCCAAAACCTGCCTGTGAGTGGTGTTTTAGATCAGCTGAAGCTGCTCGTGCAGATAGATCTGTTTGAAAACCCATGGGACTGCTCCTGTGACATAGTGGGGATGAAGATATGGCTAGAGCAGCTCAGCGCAGGCACAGTGGTTAATGAGGTCGTGTGTGAGACACCCAAACGCCACACAGGAATGGACCTGCGCTCAATCCAGTCGGAGCAGCTCTGCCCTGACTACTCTGATGCTTATGTTTTACCGACTACCCCTACAGATGAGCCAGTGGACGAACGGGTTGTCACCACAGATGCACCACAGAAGTTCAACACCCCCAGCAGCACTGTCCCCCTATCTGTCCTCATCCTCAGCCTCCTGCTTGTTTTCATCATGTCTGTCTTTGTGGCTGCAGGGCTGTTTGTTGTTGTCATGAAAAAACGCAAAAAGTCACAGAGTGACCGCACTAGCACCAACAACTCAGACGTCAGCTCTTTTAACTTGCAGTACAGCCTGTACAGCAACCGCTCTGGCCCCAAAGTTAAGGCCCCAGCTGGACACGTCTATGAGTATATCCCACATCCCATGGGCCACATGTGCAAAAACCCAATTTACAGGTCACGTGAAGGAAACACCGTGGAGGATTATCGTGACCTCCACGAACTCAAGGTCACCTACAGGAGTACTCCAGATGAGGACAGGGATAGCAGTACAATGAGGAGCCCTACTTATAGTGTTAGCACCATTGAACCACGTGAAAACCCCTCTCCTGTGCAGGATGCAGATCATTTCTTCAGAGGCATCCTTGAGCCTGATAAGCAGTCCCCTCATCAGTCCATCCCATCCATCCCAGCAGGTGCCAATTTAGAGTACAAGTACACAGGGCCTGTGTCCTACACATACAACCCAAATTTTGATGTCAGACGTCAGTTCTTGCACCCGGAGCGAATAAGAGAGACAGTGCTCTATGGCACAGCACCCAGTACTGTGTATGTGGAGCCCAACAGAAATGAGTATTTGGAGCTAAAAGCTAAACTGCAGTCTGAGCCAGATTACCTCGAAGTTCTTGAGAAACAGACCACCTTTAGCCAGTTCTGAGCAACAGAGTCATGTATGTAATGAAGCATTTTCCCTTCTGACCCTCCTCCTTGAAACAGTGGCTCAGTTTATAGGGTGCCTTGGCACAATACAAAACAAGCAAAAGCAAAGGAGTGAAAATGGGGTGTGCCGAACAATCTTATTCTTATTTCTGAAACATGACATTACAGGAATGGAAGCTCTCTGAAATATGGATGAACAAAACTGCTCTACTTAACTGATGATGCAAAATCTATTTTTCTATGGTGAAGATCGAATAACACACAAAATGTAAGTGTACAGGTAAACCTTACCCAATTTCATTTTCAGGAATATAACCATACATAAGGTATATTGTGAATCAGAAAAGAAATGTTTATAAAATCACTACCGGATAAAAACATTGTACAGCAGATCACCAAACTGTGTAGGACTATTTTCTGCTGGAGTCTGTAAGTAAGTATTTATTGATATAATCTGCCATGTCTTTTCAAAACTTTTGATTCTACATCAGTATTACCTGTGTCATCATACTCCATCATCCTCTGGACAAAGGCTTATGTTTGTAGTTTCATTTACTGTAGCTCTGCATTGTAAAAGTGGCTTTTTTTGAAAGTGGCACACCCCAATGTTCAAAAAAGACTGCATCATTTGAAGAATATGAAAAAAAAAAAAGTGTCTTTGTATGCTTTCTGCACTTTTTGGAATTGGGAGGCAAGTTAGCCTTCAGAGCTCTCATAAAGGAGATTATTATATTAAAAATGAATATGGGTATTCATTCTTAATATGTAAAACTGAAATGTTATCAAAAACTAAATTCATAAATGATATTTGAAGTATGAATTATGTTGTGTAATACCGATATTTTAATCAATGTAACACCTATTTTTATACAAGCATTCGCAAATTCTCTATCCCTTATCAGTTTTGTTTTGATTGCTTTGCACTTATTGCACTATATTGACCAAACTATGTTAATGTCATCAAATAAACATGATGTCAGGTTCATAAAATGTGCTTATGAGGGAACTAAGGCTGTTAGTGATGATATGAAGGAGGATTTGATTGGGTTTGGTCCAATATCTGAATTTCACAATCTGATTACGAATGAAATGACGAATCAAAACTGAAAAACCGTGTTAGGTGCTTAACAGCATCTGGTTTTGTAATCAAATGATAACACACGATAAGATAATATTTGACTATGTTGTGGTGTCAATCAAAGCAGATAAATATGCAGCACATATGCTTAATTTAAAGTGGCAGCTAGTGTCTCAATGAGGATTGGAATCAATGGGTTTCAATCAATGAGCATTATCTGAGGCTTTGCAATTATGCCATGACGACAGCAACCATGTTGCCGCCTGGCAAGTGCTGACTGGAAATGAAACGCTGTTTTAGTGTTCTGACAAAGCCAATGGGTGTAAACTTTGACACTAATGAAGGCATACAGTTCTTGGATTAAGATTTTGTTATCACAATCATTTCTAATTCAATCTTTTTTTAATAAGTTTGCTTCATGCTTGAACATCTAAGATGTACAATTCCAGAATATGCTGAAAAAGCTGCTTGATTTTTAAACCTTTTGAGCCTTTATTTTGATATATTTTTTTGGTTAACTCGCTCTTCACTTGACCCACTTAAATCCAATATGCAAAGTAGCTCTATAAAAATGCAAAGGGTGCACTCTGCCACCATTTTCAGTGTGCAGTGAGCATCACCATTTAGGAATTCAATGTTCCCTAGCTGAGACGGGCAGAGATCTCTGTGGAGAGTGGTCACAAAACTCTGGTCATGTCAGACGCCTCCATGTATTCTTTTTAATTGTTTATCAAGGTGGATTTATTTGGATTATGATGATTTTATCATTTGCTAATCTGTCAGCAAAGATCTGCTGTATTACTGTATTTTTCATCAATTTTCACTTCATTTCAGTGCTAGTGCTAGTCACCTTTT